>JARPMJ010004187.1:0-80166 GCA_033366665.1 Phoxinus dragarum
CCAAAAGGTAGTAATATAATAATAATAAATAAATATAGCTGCAAGCCAGCGATTACGGACCCAAGCCGGTGGCACCGCCACCCTGGTGCCTTTAGTTACACTAAAGGCCACCGGGCTGGCGCTGCCACCGGCTTGGGCCCTCCATCGCTGCTTGCAGCTATATTTATTTATATATATATTATATATATATAGTTATATATATATAAAAAGCCGCCACCCCGTTGCCTTTCGGGTTCCTGTGCACGATGGGGCAATAATGTAACCCCCGCTTTGACTGTCGAGAAGAAGTCTGCTTGTAGAGCTTGTATCAGTGAGAGTCTTTCTGCTCCCCTCCAAACACACACAGAAAAGGGGGGGGGGGCCTGATGGCCGCGGGTTCTGACCTGTGTGCAAAATTTCAAGAGTTTTCGAGCACGTTAAGGGCCCCAAAAGTGCCCCGAGATTTTGCACACAGCAGAGAAAGGGTTAAACTAAACTAGCCCCCCTCCTCACACACACACACACATACACAGATCCCCCCCTCCCCTCCCCCACCCCCACACAGACAGACACACACACACACAGAATTGCAGAGAGACAGAGAGAGACACAATTCACATTCAAACCACAATATCTGACTTTCTGTTGGTCCGGAGCTAATGACTGTTAATTAGAAAGTTGTTCGGCTTGATAAGATCAATATAACACGCTGAGTTTTGTAACTGTAGGTAAAACTATAACTAAGTTATAACACACTTTATGCATCCTTTTTTAATCATAAATTTGTTTCCTCGCCACGGCCAAACCGTTCGAGATATCAAAAATCCGTCCGCAATTTAGCATCCTCCATGTCTTGACTTCATGCACACCGAGTTTCGTGGTCATCGGATGAATTCTCTGGGAGAAGTGTTTCAAATGCCAGAACATGCGTTTCCATACAGCCCATAATAGCCGACTTCCTGTTGGACTGGCGTAAAACTTAGAGCACGAAAGTTGTTCGGCACCCGATGAGATCTATATGTTGTACCGAGTTTCATATTATTACATGCAAGCGTGTTTGAGATATGGACATGTTTTTGAATCCCATTCCAGGGGGCGCTGCCGAGCCCCCCTGCCACGCCCGGGTCCCAGCTTCAGTCCGGCTCTAATGGCCGCGGGTTCTGACATTTGTGCAAAGTTTCAAGAGTTTTTGAGCACGTTAAGGGCCCCAAAAGTGCCCGAGAAGTCCCACACAGCAGAGAAAGGGTTAAAATAAAGCCCCCCCTTCTCTCTCACCACACACAGACACTGAGAGAGACTGGCAAAAATTCCCATCAAATCACATTCAAACCAAAATATCTGACTTCCTGTTGGTCGGAGCTAATGACTGTCAATTAGAAAGTTGTCCGGATCGGGGAGATAAATATAGATACCGATTTTTGTTACTGTAGGTAAAACTAATACCCCATTTTTGACTAAAGGTGGCGCTACTGAGCCCCTTACCACGCCCGTTTCTGAAACTGTGCACAAGTGTACTAGGCAATAAATGTTAAAGTGTCTGTCGAGTTTCATGCAATTTGAAGTATGCTAAGTCTCAAAAACTTTAAAAAAGAATATTAAAGTTTGATGCGTTGCCATGGCGACAGTATTAAAGATATCAATAATCCTTTCACAGGTCCTACATCTGCCGTGTGTTTACATTATACAGATAAAGTTTGAAGCAAATCGGTAAAAATAAGAGGGTGATTTCAAAGCATTTTGAAAAGTGACACACTTCCTGCTGCCAGTTGGTGGCGCTATAACTTTGACTCACAATAGTCACATCCATGTGATCGGCCTCTTACCAGCGAACACACTGCTGAAGTTTCAATCAAGATCAATTAATGTATGAGGATGTTATAACACACTTCCTGTTTCCAATATTCGCCATAAATTTGTTTCCTCGCCACGGCCCAAACCGTTCGAGATATCAAAAAATCCCCTCGCAATTTAGCATCCTCCATGTCTTGACTTCATGCACACCGAGTTTCGTGGTCATCGGATGAATTCTCTGGGAGAAGTGTTTCAAATGCCAGAACATGCGTTTCCATACAGCCCATAATAGCCGACTTCCTGTTGGACTGGCGTAAAACTTAGAGCACGAAAGTTGTTCGGGCCCGATGAGATCTATATGTGTACCGAGTTTCATATTATTACATGCAAGCGTGTTTGATATATGGACATGTTTTTGAATCCCATTCCAGGGGGCGCTGCCGAGCCCCCCTGCCACGCCCGGGTCCCAGCTTCAGCGCGGCCCTAATGGCCGCGGGTTCTGACATTTGTGCAAAGTTTCAAGAGTTTTTGAGCACGTTAAGGCCCCCCAAAAGTGCCCAAAAGGTAGTAAAATAATAATAATAATAAAGAAGAAGAAGAATAATAATCTTTAGAAAAACAATAGGGCCTTCGCCTTTTCAAGGCTTGGGCCCTAATAAAGAAGAATAATCCGAAGGAAAACAATAGGGCCTTCGCCTTTTCAAGGCTTGGGCCCTAATAAACCACCCCCTTTCAATCCGATCGAAATTTCAATCGGATCGAGCTCAATCGGATCAATCAAGGTGTTTACATGAAGGTTTTACAATCCGATTATAAGGGTCCATGTAAACACAGCTACTGTTAAGACGTCCTTTTATCATCTCAGAAATATAGCACGTTTATGTCTTATGTTGTCCTTCAGAGTTCAGAGAAGTTGATAAATTACTTTGTCTTCACACGTATGGACTGTGGCGGTCTGCTAGCTGGGGTTTCCAACTCTTCTAGTGCCATAACTGCAATATCCACAGAGTCCGGCTGCTAGAGTTCTGTCTGGGGTCGGGAACACAACCCTGTCCTGGAGTCTCTGCACCGGCTTCGCTCCGGGGGATCTTCTTCCTACGCTCCCAAGCTTTGGAATTCTCTCCCGGCCGACATCAGGGAAGCAAATACATTAGTGACTTTTAAATCTCTTAAAAAAAATTTTTTTAGGACTGCTTTTACTTGATTTTCATTTTAGTGCTTAATTTTTGTATTTAAAGGGTGTAGTTTCTTATTTGTTATGTTTGCTTGTAAAGCGCTTTGAGAAAACATCTTTTAAAGGCGCTATACAAAATAAATGTATTTTTTTATTATTATTAAAACCAGAGCAAGACCAGATAATCAGTGAGAAACCACATTAGATCAGATCAAGATCAGAGCAAAACCAGAGCAAGACCAGATAATCAGTGAGAATTATCATTATCATTATATTTGAGAGAGAGAGCCTGTGTGTCTGCACATGTTGCACATCTGCACAACACAGTAGTGGTGGGGGAAAAATCGATTCTGTTCAGTATCGCGATATTTTGCGCACGCAATTATATCGATACAGTAGTGCAAAGTATTGCAATATTTAATTACAAAATTATCTGTTTTACTTTAGGGTTTTCTCCATAGTTTTCTCTGAGTTTACTCTGATAATTTACATTTGCGTATTACATCCACAAGGTGGCGCTTGTTGCGGTGTTTTGTTGTTGTGCATTCAACAGCAAATTCAAATGGAAATGGCTTCACCATCACAACCGGTTGTGCACGACGCTCCGTCTTCTTTAAATCGAAAGTGTGGGTAAATTTCAGACCAACTCCTTTTTCTAAACAAAAATGCCAATATTCCCAAATTAACGTTGGTTGATTATGTCACCATTAATTTGAGAGATCTCCTATTTAGAGAATAATTACGTCCTGCCCTGTAATAAGGTCCTGTGTCCTGAATGTTCTTGCACTTCAGTTAATGTGTTGAAGATAAAGTTCACAGAATGAAATATGACATTTGAAGTTAGTTGAGCAGACTTATTTTCCAAATTTTTTGTAATGCCTTTGAATAATATGGGGGACAAGAATCGCAAAATCCAGTGGCAATTAGGGATGCAAATTATCGATTAATTCATTCATCATTAGTTGATTGACCTTATCGATCGATTAACGATTAACTGATAAGCGGCTATTTTCCTGAGAATGTACATTTCTCACGGTATCAATAGTGTCTTTAACATAAAAAGCAAAATATTGCTTATATACTGAACAAAAATGCATGTTATATTGCTCAAATGATGTTTTATTGTAACAGTTGGGATACGGTACAGAATGGCATTTATGTAGTTTAACAAAATAAATTATGCACAGAAAATGAAAATACATAAAAAATAATTGTGCACTGGCTCACCTGTTAAGCAACATAAAATAAATGTTAAATAAAAATCTATATGGGTAGGCTTAGCCTAAACTATATTAAGTCTACATATAATAATCTATCTGGTAAACTACTTGAAAAACTTGAAACATTAGCAGCACTTATTGATGCTTGGTCTGAGAAAGGTAACAGTGAGATTACTAGACCTGGAAACTTCAAATATAGAACTGAAGGGATGTCAATTTTCACAAATTCCCATGATCGATCATAATTTAAATTAATGATCAATTATGCGTCTGCTGCAGTGCATATGGCCAACAGCATGCAGGGTTTGCTCAAAACGCTATGTTACTCACCAAATGAATGAGAATGGCTTTTAATCCAAATAAAGGGATTCGATGTGAATGATAATTAAATTAATTATTTAATAATCAAATATAACGACTAATCATACAACGTGTCACCAACGCCGCCTCAGATGCGTGCTTGCAGTGTGTTACGTTAGACGTGCACTGAAACGCACTGAAAACAGCAACTAAACCCAATGAATTCACAACGATTTAATAAAATAGTGTTCTGATGTTATGTAATATGACAGTCCCAAAAATTAATCATCGTTATTATTAGTCGTGCATTGCTGCTTGAGCGGCGCGCGCTGAATGAATAACCGTTGAGCACTTTGCTAGCGCGTTATTTAACTCAAAGAAGCGCAATCTATATGAGATTAGTCAGATATATACAAAATGAACATGATATTATAAATTATATCTGCACAAAATGACGTGAATGCACAAGTGAACTTGAGTTACGTGCCATTCAGAATGACTCATGTTGTGGACGCGCTCTTCCTGGAACAACGCGACACGGCAACTAAACCCAAATACTTAACAATGTTTTATTACACTATTGTTCTCTTTATAATGTTATGTAATATGACAGTCCCAATAGTCATTATTAGCCGTGCATTGCCGTTTGAGCTGCGCGCGCTAAAGATCACGCTTCAACAATTCTTAACCAAATGCATCCAATATAGGCCATGAGATAAATCAGATATAGCCTACATAGGCGTACTGCGTACACATAATAAACTATTACAACTTACATTTGCACAAAACAAAAGGCTGCGAATGCACACAAAAACTTATAGTCATGATGGAGGTGTAAAACAGTCCCAAACATAACTCCGGCGCGCTCGCTTGTGTTTCGCGGTTGAGCAGCACGCACGCGCATGAACCTGCTTAATCGATGATCGATAAGTTTGATCGATTAATGTATTATCGACAATTAATCGATCGTCGATTAATCGTTTGTATCCCTAGTGGCAATACTTGCTGTATCGCAATTAAGAATCGCAATAATATTAAATCGTGGCCCAAATATCGCAATACTATCGAATCGTCACATTTTTGCCAATTCCCACTCCTACAACACAGCAAGCAGGCCAACTATATATAGCCTATTTAGCTTTTCTTAGTTAAACCCGAACCCGACCCGAGCCTGTTCATTAAACATTAACCCTAACCCGACCCGAACCCGAGGCTGTTCATTAAACCGAACCCGACCCGAGCCCGAGGCTGTTCATTAAACATTAACCCGAACCCGACCCGACCCGAGGCTGTTCATTAAACATTAACCCGAACCCGACCCGAGCCCGAGGCTGTTCATTAAACATTAACCCGAACCCGACCCGAACCCGACCCGAACCCGAGGCTGTTCATTAAACATTAACCTGAACCCGACCCGAGCCCGAGGCTGTTCATTAAACATTAACCCGAACCCGACTCGAGCCCGAGGCTGTTCATTAAACATTAACCCGAACCCGACCCGAACCCGAGGCTGTTCATTAAACATTAACCCGAACCCGACCCGAACCCGACCCGAACCCGAGGCTGTTCATTAAACATTAACCCGAACCCGACCCGAACCCGAGGCTGTTCATTAAACATTAACCCGAACCCGACTCGAGCCCGAGGCTGTTCATTAAACATTAACCCGAACCCGACCCGAACCCGAGGCTGTTCATTAAACATTAACCCGAACCCGACCCGAACCCGAGGCTGTTCATTAAACATTAACCCGAACCCGACCCGAACCCGAGGCTGTTCATTAAACATTAACCCGAACCCGACCCGAACCCGACCCGAACCCGAGGCTGTTCATTAAACATTAACCCGAACCCGACCCGAACCCGAGGCTGTTCATTAAACATTAACCCGAACCCGACCCGAACCCGAGGCTGTTCATTAAACATTAACCCGAACCCGACCCGAACCCGACCCGAACCCGAGGCTGTTCATTAAACATTAACCCGAACCCGAGGCTGTTCATTAAACATTAACCCGAACCCGACCCGAGGCTGTTCATTAAACATTAACCCGAACCCGACCCGAACCCGAGGCTGTTCATTAAACATTAACCCGAACCCGACCCGAACCCGACCCGAACCCGAGGCTGTTCATTAAACATTAACCCGAACCCGACCCGAACCCCGAGGCTGTTCATTAAACATTAACCCGAACCCGACCCGAACCCGAGGCTGTTCATTAAACATTAACCCGAACCCGACCCGAACCCGACCCGAACCCGAGGCTGTTCATTAAACATTAACCCGAACCCGAGGCTGTTCATTAAACATTAACCCGAACCCGACCCGAGGCTGTTCATTAAACATTAACCCGAACCCGAGGCTGTTCATTAAACATTAACCCGAACCCGACCCGAGGCTGTTCATTAAACATTAACCCGAACCTGACCCGACCCGAACCCCGAGGCTGTTCATTAAACATTAACCCGAACCCGACCCGAGCCCGAGGCTGTTCATTAAACATTAACCCGAACCCGACCCGAGCCCGAGGCTGTTCATTAAACATTAACCCGAACCCGACCCGAGCCCGAGGCTGTTCATTAAACATTAACCCGAACCCGAACCCGAGGCTGTTCATTAAACATTAACCCGAACCCGAGGCTGTTCATTAAACATTAACCCGAACCCGAGGCTGTTCATTAAACATTAACCCGAACCCGACCCGAGGCTGTTCATTAAACATTAACCCGAACCCGACCCCGAGGCTGTTCATTAAACATTAACCCGACCCGAGGCTGTTCATTAAACATTAACCCGAACCCGACCCGAGCCCGAGGCTGTTCATTAAACATTAACCCGAACCCGAGGCTGTTCATTAAACATTAACCCGAACCCGAGGCTGTTCATTAAACATTAACCCGAACCCGACCCGAGGCTGTTCATTAAACATTAACCCGAACCCGACCCGAGGCTGTTCATTAAACATTAACCCGAACCTGACCCGACCCGAACCCGAGGCTGTTCATTAAACATTAACCCGAACCTGACCCGACCCGAACCCGAGGCTGTTCATTAAACATTAACCCGAACCTGACCCGACCCGAGGCTGTTCATTAAACATTAACCCGAACCTGACCCGACCCGAGCCCGAGGCTGTTCATTAAACATTAACCCGAACCTGACCCGACCCGAACCCGAGGCTGTTCATTAAACATTAACCCGAACCTGACCCGACCCGAGGCTGTTCATTAAACATTAACCCGAACCTGACCCGACCCGAACCCGAGGCTGTTCATTAAACATTAACCCGAACCTGACCCGACCCGAACCCGAGGCTGTTCATTAAACATTAACCCGAACCTGACCCGACCCGAACCCGAGGCTGTTCATTAAACATTAACCCGAACCCGACCCGAGCCCGAGGCTGTTCATTAAACATTAACCCGAACCCGACCCGAGCCCGAGGCTGTTCATTAAACATTAACCCGAACCCGAGGCTGTTCATTAAACATTAACCCGAACCTGACCCGACCCGAACCCGAGGCTGTTCATTAAACATTAACCCGAACCTGACCCGACCCGAACCCGAGGCTGTTCATTAAACATTAACCCGAACCCGACCCGAGCCCGAGGCTGTTCATTAAACATTAACCCGAACCCGACCCGACCCGAGGCTGTTCATTAAACATTAACCCGAACCCGACCCGAACCCGAGGCTGTTCATTAAACATTAACCCGAACCCGACCCGAGCCCGAGGCTGTTCATTAAACATTAACCCGAACCCGAGGCTGTTCATTAAACATTAACCCGAACCCGACCCGAACCCGAGGCTGTTCATTAAACATTAACCCGAACCCGACCCGAGGCTGTTCATTAAACATTAACCCGAACCCGACCCGAGGCTGTTCATTAAACATTAACCCGAACCCGAGGCTGTTCATTAAACATTAACCCGAACCCGAGGCTGTTCATTAAACATTAACCCGAACCCGAGGCTGTTCATTAAACATTAACCCGAACCCGACCCGAGGCTGTTCATTAAACATTAACCCGAACCTGACCCGACCCGAACCCGAGGCTGTTCATTAAACATTAACCCGAACCTGACCCGACCCGAACCCGAGGCTGTTCATTAAACATTAACCCGAACCCGACCCGAGCCCGAGGCTGTTCATTAAACATTAACCCGAACCCGACCCGAGCCCGAGGCTGTTCATTAAACATTAACCCGAACCCGACCCGACCCGAGGCTGTTCATTAAACATTAACCCGAACCCGAACCCGACCCGAGGCTGTTCATTAAACATTAACCCGAACCCGACCCGAGCCCGAGGCTGTTCATTAAACATTAACCCGAACCCGAGGCTGTTCATTAAACATTAACCCGAACCCGAGGCTGTTCATTAAACATTAACCCGAACCCGACCCGAGGCTGTTCATTAAACATTAACCCGAACCCGACCCGAGCCCGAGGCTGTTCATTAAACATTAACCCGAACCCGACCCGAGGCTGTTCATTAAACATTAACCCGAACCCGACCCGAGGCTGTTCATTAAACATTAACCCGAACCCGACCCGAGCCCGAGGCTGTTCATTAAACATTAACCCGAACCCGACCCGAGGCTGTTCATTAAACATTAACCCGAACCCGACCCGAGCCCGAGGCTGTTCATTAAACATTAACCCGAACCCGAGGCTGTTCATTAAACATTAACCCGAACCCGAGGCTGTTCATTAAACATTAACCCGAACCCGAACCCGAGGCTGTTCATTAAACATTAACCCGAACCCGAGGCTGTTCATTAAACATTAACCCGAACCCGAACCCGAACCCGAGGCTGTTCATTAAACATTAACCCGAACCCGACCCGAGGCTGTTCATTAAACATTAACCCGAACCCGACCCGAACCCGAGGCTGTTCATTAAACATTAACCTGAACCCGAGGCTGTTCATTAAACATTAACCCGAACCCGAGGCTGTTCATTAAACATTAACCCGAACCCGACCCGAGCCCGAGGCTGTTCATTAAACATTAACCCGAACCCGACCCGAGCCCGAGGCTGTTCATTAAACATTAACCCGAACCCGAGGCTGTTCATTAAACATTAACCCGAACCCGAGGCTGTTCATTAAACATTAACCCGAACCCGAACCCGAGGCTGTTCATTAAACATTAACCCGAACCCGAGGCTGTTCATTAAACATTAACCCGAACCCGAACCCGAACCCGAGGCTGTTCATTAAACATTAACCCGAACCCGACCCGAGGCTGTTCATTAAACATTAACCCGAACCCGACCCGAACCCGAGGCTGTTCATTAAACATTAACCTGAACCCGAGGCTGTTCATTAAACATTAACCCGAACCCGAGGCTGTTCATTAAACATTAACCCGAACCCGACCCGAGCCCGAGGCTGTTCATTAAACATTAACCCGAACCCGAGGCTGTTCATTAAACATTAACCCGAACCCGAGGCTGTTCATTAAACATTAACCCGAACCCGACCCGAGGCTGTTCATTAAACATTAACCCGAACCCGAGGCTGTTCATTAAACATTAACCCGAACCCGACCCGAGGCTGTTCATTAAACATTAACCCGAACCTGACCCGACCCGAACCCGAGGCTGTTCATTAAACATTAACCCGAACCCGACCCGAGCCCGTTCATTAAACATTAACCCGAACCCGACCCGAACCCGAGGCTGTTCATTAAACATTAACCCGAACCCGACCCGAGGCTGTTCATTAAACATTAACCCGAACCCGACCCGAGGCTGTTCATTAAACATTAACCCGAACCCGAGGCTGTTCATTAAACATTAACCCGAACCCGACCCGAGGCTGTTCATTAAACATTAACCTGAACCCGAGGCTGTTCATTAAACATTAACCCGAACCCGACCCGAGGCTGTTCATTAAACATTAACCTGAACCCGAGGCTGTTCATTAAACATTAACCCGAACCCGACCCGAGCCCGAGGCTGTTCATTAAACATTAACCTGAACCCGAGGCTGTTCATTAAACATTAACCCGAACCCGAGGCTGTTCATTAAACATTAACCCGAACCCGACCCGAGCCCGAGGCTGTTCATTAAACATTAACCTGAACCCGAGGCTGTTCATTAAACATTAACCCGAACCCGACCCGAGCCCGAGGCTGTTCATTAAACATTAACCTGAACCCGAGGCTGTTCATTAAACATTAACCTGAACCCGAGGCTGTTCATTAAACATTAACCTGAACCCGAGGCTGTTCATTAAACATTAACCCGAACCCGACCCGAGCCCGAGGCTGTTCATTAAACATTAACCCGAACCCGAGGCTGTTCATTAAACATTAACCCGAACCCGACCCGAGCCCGAGGCTGTTCATTAAACATTAACCCGAACCCGAGGCTGTTCATTAAACATTAACCCGAACCCGACCCGAGCCCGAGGCTGTTCATTAAACATTAACCTGAACCCGAGGCTGTTCATTAAACATTAACCTGAACCCGAGGCTGTTCATTAAACATTAACCTGAACCCGAGGCTGTTCATTAAACATTAACCCGAACCCGACCCGAGCCCGAGGCTGTTCATTAAACATTAACCCGAACCCGAGGCTGTTCATTAAACATTAACCCGAACCCGACCCGAGCCCGAGGCTGTTCATTAAACATTAACCCGAACCCGAGGCTGTTCATTAAACATTAACCCGAACCCGACCCGAGCCCGAGGCTGTTCATTAAACATTAACCCGAACCCGACCCGAGCCCGAGGCTGTTCATTAAACATTAACCCGAACCCGAGGCTGTTCATTAAACATTAACCTGAACCCGAGGCTGTTCATTAAACATTAACCTGAACCCGAGGCTGTTCATTAAACATTAACCCGAACCCGACCCGAGCCCGAGGCTGTTCATTAAACATTAACCTGAACCCGAGGCTGTTCATTAAACATTAACCTGAACCCGAGGCTGTTCATTAAACATTAACCCGAACCCGACTCGAGCCCGAGGCTGTTCATTAAACATTAACCTGAACCCGAGGCTGTTCATTAAACATTAACCTGAACCCGAGGCTGTTCATTAAACATTAACCCCGAACCCGACCCGAGGCTGTTCATTAAACATTAACCTGAACCCGAGGCTGTTCATTAAACATTAACCCGAACCCGAGGCTGTTCATTAAACATTAACCCGAACCCGACCCGAGCCCGAGGCTGTTCATTAAACATTAACCTGAACCCGAGGCTGTTCATTAAACATTAACCCGAACCCGACCCGAGCCCGAGGCTGTTCATTAAACATTAACCTGAACCCGAGGCTGTTCATTAAACATTAACCTGAACCCGAGGCTGTTCATTAAACATTAACCCGAACCCGACCCGAGCCCGAGGCTGTTCATTAAACATTAACCTGAACCCGAGGCTGTTCATTAAACATTAACCCGAACCCGAGGCTGTTCATTAAACATTAACCTGAACCCGAGGCTGTTCATTAAACATTAACCCGAACCCGACCCGAGCCCGAGGCTGTTCATTAAACATTAACCCGAACCCGAACCCGAGGCTGTTCATTAAACATTAACCCGAACCCGAGGCTGTTCATTAAACATTAACCTGAACCCGACCCGAGCCCGAGGCTGTTCATTAAACATTAACCTGAACCCGACCCGAGCCCGAGGCTGTTCATTAAACATTAACCCGAACCCGACCCGAGCCCGAGGCTGTTCATTAAACATTAACCCGAACCCGACCCGAGCCCGAGGCTGTTCATTAAACATTAACCCGACCCGACCCGAGGCTGTTCATTAAACATTAACCCGAACCCGACCCGAGCCCGAGGCTGTTCATTAAACATTAACCTGAACCCGAGGCTGTTCATTAAACATTAACCCGAACCCGACCCGAGGCTGTTCATTAAACATTAACCCGACCCGAGGCTGTTCATTAAACATTAACCCGAACCCGAGGCTGTTCATTAAACATTAATGAATGTTTGGGCTTGACTTACTCTGCTTTCTCGGGTTTGATATAACTTTACCTCCCATTCTGAACCGGAAAACCCAAAGTTTCCCTCATTTCAGGGTTAGCATACTCAAGCATACTTTTCAGAGTTTTCACTTAACCTCCTTTCTGACACAGGCCCCAGATCAACATCCTCTGATGATTAAACAGCTGCATGTGTAATAATGAAAGCTTAATCTGACGTCATCCTGAAATCATATAAACGTCACCATCAGCAGAATTACACGCGCTATGCTGATCATGTGACTGACGCGTTACTGTGTGTGATTATGATGATGATGATGATGATTATGATGATGTTCTCACCAGTCTGCCCGCGACTAAACACCCGAACATCGCCAGCGCTGCTGCACACACACACCGACACACACGCGGACACGAGCATTAATATCTCATGTTTCTCAGTGCTGGAAACTTCCAGACGCAGCTGACAGGCTGTAACCTCTGACCCGGAAACAAAACACTATAGCGCTTCGCTGATTGGAGGATCCAGCGCGCACGCGCGTCCTTAAAGTGCCCTGTTGTGGACTTCTGAACATGACCTCATGCAGTGTGTAATGTTGCTGTGTGGGGGTGTGCATCATAAATAAAGTTCGTTTTTCTCAAAAGAAGAGTCGACTCTGAACCGCTCAAACGAGTCGTTTGTAATTTGAATCTATTTTCGTGAAGTTCACACGTCACGACTTCCTACATTTTCATAATCCCCGCCCACATCTCGCTGTAGCTCGTACGTGTTTACATCACGTCATCAGAGTAAATCCGGTTTATGGGCTGTGAAGGATCCGTGTGTGTGTGTGTGTGGGATCTGAGACTGGTGCACTGAGGATGAGGAGAGCCCTTCATCACTCCTGTGTGTGTGTGTGTGTGTGTGTGTGTGTGTGTGTGTGTGTGTGTGTGTGTGTGTGTGTGTGTGTGTGTGTGTGTGTGTGTGTGTGTGTGTGAGAGAGAGATCACACATGAGGGTCTTCCTCAGGGTTCAAGTCTTCATCGTGGTCTTCCTTCTGGTGATGCTGAAGACACACTGGTGATGCTGTGTAGTAGGGCTGCACGATATTGCAAAAAAATTACTTTGCGATATTTTTCCCCCCAACGATATATATTGCGATATTGAGAGCCATAACTCCAGGCTAAAGACAATAATTACCATTCCATTATATTAATAATTTCAGTAATAAGCAAGCTTCATTACAAGTGACAAAAAGGTCACTTAATATTTTATTCCAAAATTAGAACATTTCTGTAAACACAAAAGCAGAACACATTTTTTAATAAAACAGCAGCTTTACACCAACCCCCTGATTGGTTTACAACAATATAACTTAAAATAAATATATTTTTTATAAAACAACTTAAGCATTTTGGTTCACAATCTTTTAAGTCAACTTTTCTTAGCCAAAGTGCCAAAGTAAAACTGTGTTGGTGTTGGTCATCATAATCATATGAAATAAACAAAATGATATAAAACTTTAATATATTTTGTATTAAATCTACTAAACAGATTAGAGAACATGTTTCTGTAAACAGAAAAGCCGAACACATTTAAACAGCAGCTTTACACCACACCTGTCAGCCTCGCCGCTCCACGTGCATCACGCGCTGAGGGGGCTCCAAAAAAATACCCTAATGAAAAATCAATAATTCTAATGCCGATATTATTATAGATACAGACATCCCAAGTCTACCGGAAGTTCCGGGAGTCTCCCGCATGATGATAGCGGCTCACTGATGCCCGCGATTTAGTTAAAATCTCCGGAATCTAGAGCGAGCGCGGCCGCGAGACAGAGACTGTACAAACAAACCGCGCAGCGCGTTCAACGGCAGAGAGAGCAAGAGACCGCGCGCGCGCCTCATGAAGCGCATGTAATGTCTCCCGCTGGTGCTACTGTGCTACTACCCTTCACATCGCATGTTCCGGCGATGTGACTATCGCTCACTCACACATCGCGATGTCGATGTTAAAATCGAATATCGTTCAGCCCTAATCACCAGTGTGTCTTCAGCATCACCAGTGTGTCCTCAGCATCACCAGTGTGTCCTCAGCATCACCAGTGTGTCCTCAGCAGCACCAGTGTGTCTTCAGCATCACCAGTGTGTCATCAGCAGCACCAGTGTGTCCTCAGCATCACCAGTGTGTCTTCAGCATCACCAGTGTGTATTCAGCATCACCAGTGTGTCTTCAGCATCACCAGTGTGTCTCCAGCAGCACCAGTGTGTCTTCAGCAGCACCAGTGTGTCTTCAGCATCACCAGTGTGTCTTCAGCAGCACCAGTGTGTCTTCAGCAGCACCAGTGTGTCTTCAGCAGCACCAGTGTGTCTTCAGCAGCACCAGTGTGTCTTCAGCATCACCAGTGTGTCTTCAGCAGCACCAGTGTGTCTTCAGCAGCACCAGTGTGTCTTCAGCATCACCAGTGTGTTTTCAGCAGCACCAGTGTGTCTTCAGCATCACCAGTGTCTTCAGCAGCACCAGTGTGTCTTCAGCAGCACCAGTGTGTCTTCAGCATCACCAGTGTGTCTTCAGCATCACCAGTGTGTCTTCAGCAGCACCAGTGTGTCCTCAGCATCACCAGTGTGTCTTCAGCATCACCAGTGTGTCTTCAGCAGCACCAGTGTGTCTTCAGCATCACCAGTGTGTCTTCAGCAGCACCAGTGTGTCCTCAGCATCACCAGTGTGTCTTCAGCATCACCAGTGTGTCTTCAGCAGCACCAGTGTGTCTTCAGCATGACCAGTGTGTCTTCAGCATCACCAGTGTGTTTTCAGCAGCACCAGTGTGTCTTCAGCATCACCAGTGTCTTCAGCAGCACCAGTGTGTCTTCAGCAGCACCAGTGTGTCTTCAGCAGCACCAGTGTGTCTTCAGCATGACCAGTGTGTCTTCAGCATCACCAGTGTGTCTTCAGCAGCACCAGTGTGTCTTCAGCATCACCAGTGTCTTCAGCATCACCAGTGTGTTTTCAGCAGCACCAGTGTGTCTTCAGCATCACCAGTGTCTTCAGCATCACCAGTGTGTCTTCAGCAGCACCAGTGTGTCTTCAGCATCACCAGTGTGTCTTCAGCAGCACCAGTGTCTTCAGCAGCACCAGTGTGTCCTCAGCATCACCAGTGTGTCTTCAGCATCACCAGTGTGTCTTCAGCAGCACCAGTGTGTCTTCAGCATGACCAGTGTGTCTTCAGCATCACCAGTGTGTTTTCAGCAGCACCAGTGTGTCTTCAGCATCACCAGTGTCTTCAGCAGCACCAGTGTGTCTTCAGCAGCACCAGTGTGTCTTCAGCAGCACCAGTGTGTCTTCAGCATCACCAGTGTCTTCAGCAGCACCAGTGTGTCTTCAGCAGCACCAGTGTGTCTTCAGCAGCACCAGTGTGTCTTCAGCAGCACCAGTGTGTCTTCAGCAGCACCAGTGTGTCTTCAGCAGCACCAGTGTGTCTTCAGCAGCACCAGTGTGTCTTCAGCATCACCAGTGTGTCTTCAGCAGCACCAGTGTGTCTTCAGCAGCACCAGTGTGTCTTCAGCATCACCAGTGTGTTTTCAGCAGCACCAGTGTGTCTTCAGCAGCACCAGTGTGTCTTCAGCATCACCAGTGTGTCTTCAGCATCACCAGTGTGTCTTCAGCAGCACCAGTGTGTCCTCAGCATCACCAGTGTGTCTTCAGCATCACCAGTGTGTCTTCAGCATCACCAGTGTGTCTTCAGCAGCACCAGTGTGTCCTCAGCATCACCAGTGTGTCTTCAGCATCACCAGTGTGTCTTCAGCAGCACCAGTGTGTCTTCAGCATGACCAGTGTGTCTTCAGCATCACCAGTGTGTTTTCAGCAGCACCAGTGTGTCTTCAGCATCACCAGTGTCTTCAGCAGCACCAGTGTGTCTTCAGCAGCACCAGTGTGTCTTCAGCAGCACCAGTGTGTCTTCAGCATGACCAGTGTGTCTTCAGCATCACCAGTGTGTCTTCAGCAGCACCAGTGTGTCTTCAGCATCACCAGTGTCTTCAGCATCACCAGTGTGTCTTCAGCATCACCAGTGTGTTTTCAGCAGCACCAGTGTGTCTTCAGCATCACCAGTGTCTTCAGCATCACCAGTGTGTCTTCAGCAGCACCAGTGTGTCTTCAGCATCACCAGTGTGTCTTCAGCAGCACCAGTGTGTCTTCAGCAGCACCAGTGTGTCCTCAGCATCACCAGTGTGTCTTCAGCATCACCAGTGTGTCTTCAGCAGCACCAGTGTGTCTTCAGCATGACCAGTGTGTCTTCAGCATCACCAGTGTGTTTTCAGCAGCACCAGTGTGTCTTCAGCATCACCAGTGTCTTCAGCAGCACCAGTGTGTCTTCAGCAGCACCAGTGTGTCTTCAGCAGCACCAGTGTGTCTTCAGCATCACCAGTGTGTCTTCAGCAGCACCAGTGTGTCTTCAGCATCACCAGTGTGTCTTCAGCAGCACCAGTGTGTCTTCAGCAGCACCAGTGTGTCTTCAGCAGCACCAGTGTGTCTTCAGCAGCACCAGTGTCTTCAGCATCACCAGTGTGTCTTCAGCATGACCAGTGTGTCTTCAGCATCACCAGTGTGTCTTCAGCAGCACCAGTGTGTCTTCAGCATGACCAGTGTGTCTTCAGCAGCACCAGTGTGTCCTCAGCATCACCAGTGTGTCTTCAGCAGCACCAGTGTGTCTTCAGCAGCACCAGTGTGTCTTCAGCAGCACCAGTGTGTCTTCAGCAGCACCAGTGTGTCTTCAGCATCACCAGTGTGTCTTCAGCATCACCAGTGTGTCTTCAGCATCACCAGTGTGTCTCCAGCAGCACCAGTGTGTCTCCAGCAGCACCAGTGTGTCTCCAGCACCACCAGTGTGTCCTCAGCAGCACCAGTGTGTCTCCAGCAGCACCAGTGTGTCTTCAGCATCACCAGTGTGTCTTCAGCATCACCAGTGTGTCCTCAGCAGCACCAGTGTGTCCTCAGCAGCACCAGTGTGTCCTCAGCATCACCAGTGTGTCTCCAGCAGCACCAGTGTGTCTTCAGCAGCACCAGTGTGTATTCAGCATCACCAGTGTGTCCTCAGCAGCACCAGTGTGTCCTCAGCAGCACCAGTGTGTCTTCAGCATCACCAGTGTGTCTTCAGCATCACCAGTGTGTCTTCAGCATCACCAGTGTGTCTTCAGCATCACCAGTGTGTCTTCAGCATCACCAGTGTCTCCAGCAGCACCAGTGTGTCCTCAGCAGCACCAGTGTGTCTTCAGCATCACCAGTGTGTCCTCAGCATCACCAGTGTGTCTCCAGCAGCACCAGTGTGTCTCCAGCAGCACCAGTGTGTCTTCAGCAGCACCAGTGTGTCTTCAGCATCACCAGTGTGTCCTCAGCAGCACCAGTGTGTCTTCAGCATCACCAGTGTGTCATCAGCATCACCAGTGTGTCTTCAGCAGCACCAGTGTGTCTTCAGCATCACCAGTGTGTCTTCAGCAGCACCAGTGTCTCCAGCAGCACCAGTGTGTCCTCAGCAGCACCAGTGTGTCTTCAGCATCACCAGTGTGTCCTCAGCATCACCAGTGTGTCTCCAGCAGCACCAGTGTGTCTTCAGCATCACCAGTGTGTCTTCAGCAGCACCAGTGTGTCTTCAGCATCACCAGTGTGTCTTCAGCATCACCAGTGTGTCTTCAGCAGCACCAGTGTGTATTCAGCATCACCAGTGTGTATTCAGCATCACCAGTGTGTCTTCAGCATCACCAGTGTGTCTTCAGCATCACCAGTGTGTCTTCAGCAGCACCAGTGTGTCTTCAGCATCACCAGTGTGTCTTCAGCAGCACCAGTGTGTATTCAGCATCACCAGTGTGTATTCAGCATCACCAGTGTGTATTCAGCATCACCAGTGTGTATTCAGCATCACCAGTGTGTATTCAGCATCACCAGTGTGTATTCAGCATCACCAGTGTGTATTCAGCATCACCAGTGTGTATTCAGCATCACCAGTGTGTCTACAGCAGCACCAGTGTGTCTTCAGCATCACCAGTGTGTCTTCAGCATCACCAGTGTGTCCTCAGCAGCACCAGTGTGTCTCCAGCAGCACCAGTGTGTCTTCAGCAGCACCAGTGTGTATTCAGCATCACCAGTGTGTCCTCAGCAGCACCAGTGTGTCCTCAGCAGCACCAGTGTGTCTTCAGCATCACCAGTGTGTCTTCAGCATCACCAGTGTGTCTTCAGCATCACCAGTGTGTCTTCAGCATCACCAGTGTGTCTTCAGCATCACCAGTGTCTCCAGCAGCACCAGTGTGTCCTCAGCAGCACCAGTGTGTCTTCAGCATCACCAGTGTGTCCTCAGCATCACCAGTGTGTCTCCAGCAGCACCAGTGTGTCTCCAGCAGCACCAGTGTGTCTCCAGCAGCACCAGTGTGTCTTCAGCATCACCAGTGTGTCCTCAGCAGCACCAGTGTGTCTTCAGCATCACCAGTGTGTCATCAGCATCACCAGTGTGTCTTCAGCAGCACCAGTGTGTCTTCAGCATCACCAGTGTGTCTTCAGCATCACCAGTGTCTCCAGCAGCACCAGTGTGTCCTCAGCAGCACCAGTGTGTCTTCAGCATCACCAGTGTGTCCTCAGCATCACCAGTGTGTCTCCAGCAGCACCAGTGTGTCTTCAGCAGCACCAGTGTGTCTTCAGCATCACCAGTGTGTCTTCAGCAGCACCAGTGTGTCTTCAGCATCACCAGTGTGTCTTCAGCATCACCAGTGTGTCTTCAGCAGCACCAGTGTGTATTCAGCATCACCAGTGTGTATTCAGCATCACCAGTGTGTCTTCAGCATCACCAGTGTGTCTTCAGCATCACCAGTGTGTCTTCAGCAGCACCAGTGTGTCTTCAGCATCACCAGTGTGTCTTCAGCAGCACCAGTGTGTATTCAGCATCACCAGTGTGTATTCAGCATCACCAGTGTGTATTCAGCATCACCAGTGTGTATTCAGCATCACCAGTGTGTATTCAGCATCACCAGTGTGTCTACAGCAGCACCAGTGTGTCTTCAGCATCACCAGTGTGTCTTCAGCAGCACCAGTGTGTCCTCAGCATCACCAGTGTGTCTTCAGCATCACCAGTGTGTCTCCAGCAGCACCAGTGTGTCCTCAGCAGCACCAGTGTGTCCTCAGCAGCACCAGTGTGTCTCCAGCAGCACCAGTGTGTCTTCAGCAGCACCAGTGTGTCCTCAGCAGCACCAGTGTGTCTTCAGCAGCACCAGTGTGTCTTCAGCAGCACCAGTGTGTCTTCAGCAGCACCAGTGTGTCTTCAGCAGCACCAGTGTGTCTTCAGCATCACCAGTGTGTCCTCAGCATCACCAGTGTGTCCTCAGCAGCACCAGTGTGTCTTCAGCAGCACCAGTGTGTCCTCAGCAGCACCAGTGTGTCTTCAGCAGCACCAGTGTTCTTCAGCAGCACCAGTGTGTCCTCAGCAGCACCAGTGTGTCTCCAGCAGCACCAGTGTGTCTCAGCAGCACCAGTGTGTCTTCCAGCAGCACCAGTGTGTCTGGTCTCAGCAGCACCAGTGGTTCTTCAGCAGCACCAGTGTGTCTTCAGCATCACCAGTGTGTCTTCAGCAGCACCAGTGTGTCTCCAGCAGCACCAGTGTGTCTCACAGCAGCACCAGTGTGTCTTCAGCAGCACCAGTGTGTCTTCCAGCAGCACCAGTGTGTCTTCAGCAGCACCAGTGTGTCTTCAGCAGCACCAGTGTGTCTTCAGCATCACCAGTGTGTCTCCAGCAGCACCAGTGTGTCTTCAGCAGCACCAGTGTGTCTTCAGCATCACCAAGTGTGTCTTCAGCATCACCAGTGTGTCTTCAGCATCACCAGTGTGTCTTCAGCATCACCAGTGTGTCTCCAGCAGCACCAGTGTGTCTTCAGCATCACCAGTGTGTCTCCAGCATCACCAGTGTGTCTCCAGCATCACCAGTGTCTCCAGCAGCACCAGTGTGTCTCCAGCAGCACCAGTGTGTCTTCAGCATCACCAGTGTGTCTTCAGCATCACCAGTGTGTCTCCAGCAGCACCAGTGTGTCTTCAGCATCACCAGTGTGTCTTCAGCATCACCAGTGTGTCTCCAGCATCACCAGTGTGTCTCCAGCATCACCAGTGTGTCTCCAGCATCACCAGTGTGTCTCCAGCAGCACCAGTGTGTCTCCAGCAGCACCAGTGTGTCTTCAGCATCACCAGTGTGTCTTCAGCATCACCAGTGTGTCTCCAGCAGCACCAGTGTGTCTTCAGCAGCACCAGTGTGTCTTCAGCATCACCAGTGTGTCTCCAGCAGCACCAGTGTGTCTCCAGCAGCACCAGTGTGTCTTCAGCATCACCAGTGTGTCTCCAGCAGCACCAGTGTGTCTTCAGCATCACCAGTGTGTCTTCAGCATCACCAGTGTGTCTTCAGCATCACCAGTGTGTCTCCAGCATCACCAGTGTCTTCAGCATCACCAGTGTGTCTCCAGCAGCACCAGTGTCTTCAGCATCACCAGTGTGTCTTCAGCATCACCAGTGTGTCTTCAGCATCACCAGTGTGTCTTCAGCAGCACCAGTGTGTCTTCAGCAGCACCAGTGTGTCTTCAGCATCACCAGTGTGTCTCCAGCAGCACCAGTGTCTTCAGCATCACCAGTGTCTCCAGCAGCACCAGTGTGTCTTCAGCAGCACCAGTGTGTCTTCAGCATCACCAGTGTCTCCAGCAGCACCAGTGTCTCCAGCAGCACCAGTGTGTCTCCAGCAGCACCAGTGTGTCTCCAGCAGCACCAGTGTGTCTCCAGCATCACCAGTGTGTATTCAGCATCACCAGTGTGTATTCAGCATCACCAGTGTGTATTCAGCATCACCAGTGTGTATTCAGCATCACCAGTGTGTCTCCAGCAGCACCAGTGTGTCTTCAGCAGCACCAGTGTGTCTTCAGCAGCACCAGTGTGTCTCCAGCAGCACCAGTGTGTCTTCAGCAGCACCAGTGTGTCTTCAGCAGCACCAGTGTGTCTTCAGCATCACATTTATTATTATTAATTCTAAGAAGTTTCATTTAGATTTTGACCCCCGTTTTTAATCCACTAACAATGTCGTAAATTTCAGTGTTTTATTGTCCAACACAATCAAAATATCCCCTTTTAATTTCAGAAAGCCGGTGAAATTAGTGAATCTTTGTTCACCATCAAATAGTGTTGGCTTTAATTAAACAATTTCACAACAATTCAAGTGAGATTGAAGAACGGAGAAAGAAATAGGTTAGAAAAATAGATTTTATTAAAGTCAGACAAGGAAACAAAAGCAACGTCAATAAAAACGTGATAAAAAAAAAAGCAATGAGATAAGAAGATGATCATTATGATCAGTGATGCGTGAGGAGTGTGTCAGCGCAGCCGGTCCCAGCACCAGATGGAGGCGTCGTCACACACACACGTGAGGAGTGTCAGCGCAGCCGGTCCCAGCGCCAGATGGAGGCGTCGTCACACACAGCGATCAGGATCCCACTGTCCCGACTGAAGCTCGTCTGCCGGATCGCAGAGGTGCACTTGGGGAGGGTGAGCGTCGTACACCTGAGGACACACACACACACACATACAGGTGAGGACACACACACACACACATACAGGTGAGGACACACACACACACACACACACACACACACACACACACAGGTGAGGACACACACACAGGTGAGGACACACGCACACACACACACACAGGTGAGGACACACACACACACAGGTGAGGACACACACACACACACACATATATACAGGTGAGGACACACACACACACACACACACACACACACACAGGTGAGGACACACACACACACACACACACACACACACAGGTGAGGACACACACACACACACACACTTACTTTGCTTTATGAGGATCTTCCACTTCCAGGTCCCAAACGTACAGCTTCCCGACTTGATTTCCCAGAGCAAGCATCTGAGAGGGTGAACGCACACACACACACTCAATCAATCATCTTCTCACAAACACTACTTATTGACACTGAGTCATTAGCTTGCTCTGTTGTCAGTAGCCTACAGTTCACTTGATAGCAGAACGAGACTGAGCTCCACTGTATACCTTCTGCCAGAAGTCCATAGAGAAGCGCATGTACCATATGTCACACTGACTGTAATCAAAGCGGCCGAGAATCGTCACATTAGACTCGTTCGGTTTGATACGGTCAATATCGTCTTCCATTTTCCCAGGTTTCCAACACACAATTGCGTTCTCACATGACTGCGAAACATGATCAAACAAGAGAAATAATAGAGATGAGTGAACGAACATAAGTGTGTATGAGCTTGTGTGTTAGGGTGGCGCACCTTGGAGAGGATCAGGTCCCCGAGCCAGCGCACGCAGTCCACGTAGTTCCTGTGGATGTCCCGCGTCGAGAAGTCTGGGAAGTGGATCTTCTGAGACACGAAAGGCCTGAAACCGACGTAGAAACGGCAGGATAAATGAGTGGCATCAGGGCAGGGAAGTGCACTAGATAGTGGACATCAGGGCAGGGAAGTGCACTAGATAGTGGGCATCAGGGCAGGGAAGTGCACTAGATAGTGGGCATCAGGGCAGGGAAGTGCACTAGATAGTGGGCATCAGGGCAGGGAAGTGCACTAGATAGTGGACATCAGGGCAGGGAAGTGCACTAGATAGTAGGCATCAGGGCAGGGAAGTGCACTAGATAGTGGGCATCAGGGCAGGGAAGTGCACTAGATAGTGGGCATCAGGGCAGGGAAGTGCACTAGATAGTGGACATCAGGGCAGGGAAGTGCACTAGATAGTAGGCATCAGGGCAGGAAAGTGCACTAGATAGTGGGCATCAGGGCAGGGAAGTGCACTAGATAGTGGGCATCAGGGCAGGGAAGTGCACTAGATAGTGGACATCAGGGCAGGGAAGTGCACTAGATAGTAGGCATCAGGGCAGGAAAGTGCACTAGATAGTAGGCATCAGGGCAGGGAAATGCACTAGATAGTGAGCATCAGGGCAGGGAAGTGCACTAGACAGTGAGCATCAGGGCAGGGAAGTGCACTAGATAGTAGGCATCAGGGCAGGGAAGTGCACTAGATAGTAGGCATCAGGGCAGGGAAGTGCACTAGATAGTAGGCATCAGGGCAGGGAAGTGCACTAGATAGTAGGCATCAGGGCAGGGAAGTGCACTAGATAGTGAGCATCAGGGCAGGGAAGTGCACTAGACAGTGAGCATCAGGGCAGGGAAGTGCACTAGATAGTAGGCATCAGGGCAGGGAAGTGCACTAGACGTGGGCATCAGGGCAGGGAAGTGCACTAGATAGTAGGCATCAGGGCAGGGAAGTGCACTAGATAGTAGGCATCAGGGCAGGGAAGTGCACTAGATAGTAGGCATCAGGGCAGGGAAGTGCACTAGATAGTAGGCATCAGGGCAGGGAAATGCACTAGATAGTGGGCATCAGGCATGGAAGTGCACTAGACAGTAGGTGCATCTCAATATCCCTCCTCGTCTCCTCGCTCCTCCGTCCTCCATCCTATGACCCGGAAACCGATCGAGCTCAGCCATCTTGAAGGACATCTCAATTCTCTAATTGCACCGTGAGGAGGCGAGGATCGAGGAGTGAGGAGGCTTCGAGAGGAGCTGTGAGAGAGGATACACAGGTGTATATGCGGAAGTGTTTTATTGACTAAACGTGACGCACGTGTAAATTCTCCTCCCCCTTCACATCGGTCACAATAATTTTATAGTTATATAATTGTATTGCAGTTTATATAAACCACACGTCACATATTTCAACAGGGTATCTTGCTTTATTATTATTTATTATGAATTTCTTAATTAACCAAACTTCAACAACATAAGGGCAGATCTTTTTAGGGCTGCTGATGACGCTGTAAAGTGAAGCTCGAGTGATCAAGTATTCCAATGTATAAAAAAGCTTTCATTCGATTCCTACGTCCTCATTTCCTTCCCTTGCAGCCTTCCCCCGCGTCCTCCAGGGGGTGGAGCTGAGACGCGAGGAAAGGAAGCGAGGAAAGGAAACGAGGATGCACAAATAAGAATTGAGAAGCACCCAGAGAGCATCAGGGCAGGGAAGTGCACTAGATAGTGAGCATCAGGGCAGGGAAGTGCACTAGATAGTGAGCATCAGGGCAGGGAAGTGCACTAGATAGTGAGCATCAGGGCAGGGAAGTGCACTAGATAGTGAGCATCAGGGCAGGGAAGTGCACTAGATAGTAAGCATCAGGGCAGGGAAGTGCACTAGATAGTGAGCATCAGGGCAGGGAAGTGCACTAGATAGTAGGCATCAGGGCAGGGAAGTGCACTAGATAGTGAGCATCAGGGCAGGGAAGTGCACTAGATAGTGAGTATCAGGGCAGGGAAGTGCACTAGATAGTGAGCATCAGGGCAGGGAATTGCAGGAGATAGTGAGCACTGACCGGTTGGTTTTGCTGGGGTTGTACTCGTACGAGCCGCGAATGGCTTTCAGCATCCGCTCAGAGTCGATCCTCCACAGCTTCAGCGAGTGGTCCATCCCACAAGACATGATCTTCTCCCCGAGCAGGTCAAAATCCTACACACACACTCTTATCGGTATTAACTTTCTATTAGCCTCACAAACATCATCATCAGCGTGTTTCTTATAATGAGACACACAGGGAATCCTCTGAGACTCACCGCGCTCAACACCTCGTCCCGATGGCCTTCGACTCCACCAAAGATGGCCACCAGTGTGTCTGTCTGAACGTTCCACAGGCGCAGTGCGTGATCTACACACACACACACACACACACGATGAAACACTGAGTGCTGAACACGCGTGTCCGTCTTCACACGCCTCATTACCTTTACTGACGGACAGCAGCAGGTTCGGGTCCCGCGGGTGAAACTTGAGTTCGTTGATGGCGTTCCCGTGTCCGACGTAATGCTGCGGGCGAGAGGAGTGTGTGTGACGGAGGAGCAGAAATGCACGAGAGAGTTCAGAGTTCAGCACAGTCACTGGCTCTCACCTTGACGCACTGCATGGTGATGTGATTGATGATGCGGATGATCCCGCGTGACCCGGCGACGGCTAGTAACGGGTGACTGGTGCTCGAGTCGAACGTCCAGGCGCAGGTGTAGAAGTTCTCATCAGCCTGACAGAGCGAGAGTGGAGGAATAACACACGCCCACGGCACACACACAGTCAGACAGTCAGACAGACAGACACACACACACACACACACACACACAGTCAGACAGACAGACACACACAGTCAGACAGTCAGTCAGACAGACAGACAGACAGACAGACAGACAGACAGACAGACAGACAGACAGACAGACACACAGTCAGACAGACAGACACACACAGTCAGACAGACACACACACACAGTCAGTCAGACAAACACACACACACACACAGTCAGACAGACAGACAGACACACAGTCAGTCAGACAAACACACACAGTCAGTCAGACAAACACACACACACAAACACACACACAGTCAGACACACAATCACAGTCAGACACACACACACAGTCAGACACACACACACACACAGTCAGACACACACAGTCAGACACACACAGTCAGACACACACAGTCAGACACACACACAGTCAGACACACACACAGTCAGACACACACACAGTCAGACACACACACACAGTCAGACACACACACACAGTCAGACACACACACACACGCACAGTCAGACACACACAGTCAGACACACAGTCAGACACACACAGTCAGACACACAGTCAGACACGCGCACACAGTCAGACACACACACACACACAGTCAGACACGCGCACACAGTCAGACACACAGTCAGACACACACACACACACAGTCAGACACACACACACACACACAGTCAGACACACACAGTCAGACACGCGCACACAGTCAGACACACAGTCAGACACACACACACACACAGTCAGACACGCGCACACAGTCAGACACACACACACACACACACAGTCAGACACGCGCACACACACAGTCAGACACGCGCACACAGTCAGACACACAGTCAGGCACGCGCACACAGTCAGACACACAGTCAGACACACACACACACACAGTCAGACACGCGCACACAGTCAGACACACACACACACACAGTCAGACACGCGCACACAGTCAGACACGCGCACACACAGTCAGACACACACACACACACACAGTCAGACACGCAGTCAGACACACACACACACACGCACACAGTCAGACACGCGCACACAGTCAGACACGCGCACACAGTCAGACACACAGTCAGACACACACACAGTCAGACACGCAGTCAGACACACACACACACGCACACAGTCAGACACGCGCACACAGTCAGACACGCGCACACAGTCAGACACACAGTCAGACACACACACACACAGTCAGACACGCAGTCAGACACACACACACACAGTCAGACACGCGCACACAGTCAGACACACACACACACACAGTCAGACACGCAGTCAGACACACACACACACACACACAGTCAGACACGCAGTCAGACACACACACACACAGTCAGACAGTCAGTCAGACAGACAGACAGACAGACAGACAGACAGACACACACACACAGTCAGACAGACAGACACACACAGTCAGACAGACACACACACACACACAGTCAGTCAGACAAACACACACACACACACAGTCAGACAGACAGACAGACAGACACACAGTCAGTCAGACAAACACACACACAGTCAGACACACAATCACAGTCAGACACACACACACAGTCAGACACACACACACACACACACACAGTCAGACACACACAGTCAGACACACACAGTCAGACACACACAGTCAGACACACACAGTCAGACACACACACAGTCAGACACACACACACAGTCAGACACACACACACACGCACAGTCAGACACACACAGTCAGACACACAGTCAGACACACACACACACAGTCAGACACGCGCACACAGTCAGACACACACACACACACAGGCGCACACAGTCAGACACACAGTCAGACACACACACACACACAGTCAGACACACACACACACACACAGTCAGACACGCGCACACAGTCAGACACACACACACAGTCAGACACGCGCACACAGTCAGACACACACACACACACACACAGTCAGACACGCGCACACACACAGTCAGACACGCGCACACAGTCAGACACACAGTCAGGCACGCGCACACAGTCAGACACGCGCACACACACAGTCAGACACGCGCACACACACAGTCAGACACGCGCACACAGTCAGACACACAGTCAGACACGCGCACACAGTCAGACACGCGCACACAGTCGGACACGCGCACACAGTCGGACACGCGCACACAGTCGGACACGCGCACACAGTCGGACACGCGCACACAGTCAGACACGCGCACACAGTCGGACACGCGCACACAGTCGGACACGCGCACACAGTCGGACACGCGCACACAGTCAGACACACACACACAGTCAGACACACACACCCCGAGCTCTGAGAAGGATACATCAGCGTCCACATACGACTGCAGCAGACGAATCTCTCCTTGAGAATGACACTCGTATAGAGTCACCTGCAGGAACAAGACAGAGAATCAGCAGAGACACACACGTGTGTGTGTGTGTGTGTGTGTGTGTGTGTGTGTGTAATGAATAAGGAGTGTGTCTTACTCACCCGGTTGCTCCCGACTGTAGCGAACACCAGTGGATCTCCTTCTTTACTGTGCCAGTTAAACTGAACCCCGAACAGCGGCTGCCCGTGATCCTCCTGCACGCGTCACATTACACTGTCAAGGTGCCACACAAGTGCACACTACAGGTGCCTCACAAGTGCACACTACAGAAACACCACAGGCTCTCTTACCCTCAGACTGTTGACACACTTGAAGGAGTATTTGCATTTCTTGGACTTCCATTTGCCCTTGCCCCAGCTCTTCCTGCCCGGGGCATTAGCCGTGTTAGTCGGGGTGTCCGGCCGCTCCGTGTTGGGTCCGCTCTCCACACTGATCGCATCATCCTGGGAAACACACGGGGATCGGGAAACACACAGGGATCGGGAAACACACAGGGGATCGGGAAACACACGGGGATCGGGAAACACACGGGGATCGGGAAACACACAGGGGATCGGGAAACACACGGGGATCGGGAAACACACAGGGGATCGGGAAACACACCGGGATCGGGAAACACACAGGGATCGGGAAACACACAGGGGATCGGGAAACACACAGGGGATCGGGAAACACACGGGGATCGGGAAACACACAGGGGATCGGGAAACACACGGGGATCGGGAAACACACGGGGATCGGGAAACACACAGGGATCGGGAAACACACAGGGGATCGGGAAACACACGGGATCGGGAAACACACCGGGATCGGGAAACACACAGGGGATCGGGAAACACACGGGGATCGGGAAACACACCGGGATCGGGAAACACACGGGGATCGGGAAACACACGGGGATCGGGAAACACACCGGGATCGGGAAACACCACAGGGGATCGGGAAACACACGGGGATCGGGAAACACACGGGGATCGGGAAACACATAGGGATCGGGAAACACACGGGGATCGGGAAACACACGGGATCGGGAAACACACAGGGATCGGGAAACACACGGGGATCGGGAAACACACGGGGATCGGGAAACACACGGGGATCGGGAAACACACAGGGGATCGGGAAACACACGGGGATCGGGAAACACATAGGGATCGGGAAACACACAGGGGATCGGGAAACACACGGGGATCGGGAAACACACGGGGATCGGGAAACACACGGGGATCGGGAAACACACGGGGATCGGGAAACACACAGGGGATCGGGAAACACACGGGGATCGGGAAACACACGGGGATCGGGAAACACACAGGGGATCGGGAAACACACGGGGATCGGGAAACACACGGGGATCGGGAAACACACGGGGATCGGGAAACACACGGGGATCGGGAAACACACGGGGATCGGGAAACACACGGGGATCGGGAAAGGAAAAATGGAGACACATTGGGATAACGTCAGAACGTCCTAAACATATAGCAGAAACAAAGCTGTGCACACAAACACACTTCACAGAGACCGATCAGGCTTAATGTAACGTTAGTTATTATTTATTATTATGGGTATTAATAGTAAGACTGACTGGGTTGATCATTCATCGATATAAACAGATAACCGAAGCCAGTCAGATTATACTGATGCTATTCTTGACAATAACATCACAATACTGAACACACTAAATCATGCTAATAAACGAAGGTGATTATCTTTCGCTTATAATGAACACACGATAACAGACAAAGATGAGATCACTCACAAACACACACATTACACATAAACCTACATTATCGTCTCCGGACAGATCGGGGTTGCTGTTTTCGTCGCTGCTTAATTTCTGTTTTTTGTTATTCGGCATCTCGTTTCCCGCCTCGGCATGAGATTCAGACATCTTCCTCCTCATCTTCTTCCAGCAATGCCACACTGCCGGAAAGCGACTCGGGCGGGCTCGTGCCACACTGCCGAAAAGCCGCGAAACAGCACGACAGCTGCAGTAACAGCGCCAGCAGAGGGAGACAGAACTAAGAGTAAACAGCAGAGAAAACCGAAGCTGAATCCGAAATCGTCCCTTATACAGGGCACTATTCGAGAGGACAGCCATTTGTAGTGGTGTCTGAAACCATAGTTATTGACTGCACTCATTCAATCCCACACTGCACCGCACACCGGCTAGAGAATAATGCACTGTGACTGAACTCCCGCGTCTGACCGGAAGATGGCGCCGCTGAATCAATCATCCAGTTTCCAAACCTCGCTGGACCAGCGTAATATCATACAGGTAGACATTCCTTTTTAATTTATTATTAAATTGTTTAATCAAGGTATATATGCTAGTTTCCATGTCGGAGTTCAAGATAAATATTTTCATTTCTAACGGAGTTGCCAGTTTGCTACGTTCAAATTATTATTATTAAACAGCAAACAAAATCGGCATCCACTCACTCGTCTTCACTCACTCCTTCAAGTGCACTATATTAGTGGAGTAATGTCTTCACTCACTCCTTCAAGTGCACTATATTAGTGGAGTAATGTCTTCACGCACTCCTTCAAGTGCACTATATTAGTGGAGTAATGCCTTCACTCACTCCTTCAAGTGCACTATATTAGTGGAGTAATGTCTTCACTCACTCCTTCAAGTGCACTATATTAGTGGAGTAATGTCTTCACACACTCCTTCAAGTGCACTATATTAGTGGAGTAATGTCTTCACACACTCCTTCAAGTGCACTATATTAGTGGAGTAATGTCTTCACTCACTCCTTCAAGTGCACTATATTAGTGGAGTAATGTCTTCACTCACTCCTTCAAGTGCACTATATTAGTGGAGTAATGTCTTCACACACTCCTTCAAGTGCACTATATTAGTGGAGTAATGTCTTCACGCACTCCTTCAAGTGCACTATATTAGTGGAGTAATGCCTTCACTCCTTCAAGTGCACTATATTAGTGGAGTAATGTCTTCACTCACTCCTTCAAGTGCACTATATTAGTGGAGTAATGTCTTCACACACTCCTTCAAGTGCACTATATTAGTGGAGTAATGTCTTCACTCACTCCTTCAAGTGCACTATATTAGTGGAGTAATGTCCTTCACACACTCCTTCAAGTGCACTATATTAGTGGAGTAATGTCTTCACACACTCCTTCAAGTGCACTATATTAGTGGAGTAATGTCTTCCACGCACTCCTTCAAGTGCACTATATTAGTGGAGTAATGTCTTCACGCACTCCTTCAAGTGCACTATATTAGTGGAGTAATGCCTTCACGCACTCCTTCAAGTGCACTATATTAGTGGAGTAATGCCTTCACTCCTTCAAGTGCACTATATTAGTGGAGTAATGTCTTCACGCACTCCTTCAAGTGCACTATATTAGTGGAGTAATGTCTTCACTCACTCCTTCAAGTGCACTATATTAGTGGAGTAATGTCTTCACGCACTCCTTCAAGTGCACTATATTAGTGGAGTAATGTCTTCACACACTCCTTCAAGTGCACTATATTAGTGGAGTAATGCCTTCACTCCTTCAAGTGCACTATATTAGTGGAGTAATGTCTTCACGCACTCCTTCAAGTGCACTATATTAGTGGAGTAATGTCTTCACTCACTCCTTCAAGTGCACTATATTAGTGGAGTAATGTCTTCACGCACTCCTTCAAGTGCACTATATTAGTGGAGTAATGTCTTCACTCACTCCTTCAAGTGCACTATATTAGTGGAGTAATGCCTTCACTCCTTCAAGTGCACTATATTAGTGGAGTAATGTCTTCACTCACTCCTTCAAGTGCACTATATTAGTGGAGTAATGTCTTCACGCACTCCTTCAAGTGCACTATATTAGTGGAGTAATGTCTTCACGCACTCCTTCAAGTGCACTATATTAGTGGAGTAATGTCTTCACTCACTCCTTCAAGTGCACTATATTAGTGGAGTAATGTCTTCACTCACTCCTTCAAGTGCACTATATTAGTGGAGTAATGTCTTCACGCACTCCTTCAAGTGCACTATATTAGTGGAGTAATGTCTTCACACACTCCTTCAAGTGCACTATATTAGTGGAGTAATGCCTTCACTCCTTCAAGTGCACTATATTAGTGGAGTAATGTCTTCACGCACTCCTTTAAGTGCACTATATTAGTGGAGTAATGTCTTCACGCACTCCTTCAAGTGCACTATATTAGTGGAGTAATGTCTTCACGCACTCCTTCAAGTGCACTATATTAGTGGAGTAATGTCTTCACTCACTCCTTCAAGTGCACTATATTAGTGGAGTAATGTCTTCACTCACTCCTTCAAGTGCACTATATTAGTGGAGTAATGTCTTCACGCACTCCTTCAAGTGCACTATATTAGTGGAGTAATGTCTTCACACACTCCTTCAAGTGCACTATATTAGTGGAGTAATGCCTTCACTCCTTCAAGTGCACTATATTAGTGGAGTAATGTCTTCACGCACTCCTTCAAGTGCACTATATTAGTGAAGTAATGTCTTCACTCACTCCTTCAAGTGCACTATATTAGTGGAGTAATGTCTTCACTCACTCCTTCAAGTGCACTATATTAGTGGAGTAATGTCTTCACACACTCCTTCAAGTGCACTATATTAGTGGAGTAATGCCTTCACTCCTTCAAGTGCACTATATTAGTGGAGTAATGCCTTCACTCCTTCAAGTGCACTATATTAGTGGAGTAATGTCTTCACTCACTCCTTCAAGTGCACTATATTAGTGGAGTAATGTCTTCACGCACTCCTTCAAGTGCACTATATTAGTGGAGTAATGTCTTCACTCACTCCTTCAAGTGCACTATATTAGTGGAGTAATGTCTTCACGCACTCCTTCAAGTGCACTATATTAGTGGAGTAATGTCTTCACACACTCCTTCAAGTGCACTATATTAGTGGAGTAATGCCTTCACTCCTTCAAGTGCACTATATTAGTGGAGTAATGTCTTCACGCACTCCTTCAAGTGCACTATATTAGTGGAGTAATGTCTTCACGCACTCCTTCAAGTGCACTATATTAGTGGAGTAATGTCTTCACGCACTCCTTCAAGTGCACTATATTAGTGGAGTAATGTCTTCACGCACTCCTTCAAGTGCACTATATTAGTGGAGTAATGTCTTCACGCACTCCTTCAAGTGCACTATATTAGTGGAGTAATGCCTTCACTCACTCCTTCAAGTGCACTATATTAGTGGAGTAATGCCTTCACTCACTCCTTCAAGTGCACTATATTAGTGGAGTAATGCCTTCACTCCTTCAAGTGCACTATATTAGTGGAGTAATGCCTTCACTCACTCCTTCAAGTGCACTATATTAGTGGAGTAATGTCTTCACACACTCCTTCAAGTGCACTATATTAGTGGAGTAATGCCTTCACTCCTTCAAGTGCACTATATTAGTGGAGTAATGTCTTCACGCACTCCTTCAAGTGCACTATATTAGTGGAGTAATGTCTTCACTCACTCCTTCAAGTGCACTATATTAGTGGAGTAATGTATTCACTCACTCCTTCAAGTGCACTATATTAGTGGAGTAATGCCTTCACTCCTTCAAGTGCACTATATTAGTGGAGTAATGTCTTCACGCACTCCTTCAAGTGCACTATATTAGTGGAGTAATGTCTTCACTCACTCCTTCAAGTGCACTATATTAGTGGAGTAATGCCTTCACTCCTTCAAGTGCACTATATTAGTGGAGTAATGTCTTCACGCACTCCTTCAAGTGCACTATATTAGTGGAGTAATGTCTTCACTCACTCCTTCAAGTGCACTATATTAGTGGAGTAATGCCTTCACACACTCCTTCAAGTGCACTATATTAGTGGAGTAATGCCTTCACTCCTCAAGTGCACTATATTAGTGGAGTAATGCCTTCACTCACTCCTTCAAGTGCACTATATTAGTGGAGTAATGTCTTCACTCACTCCTTCAAGTGCACTATATTAGTGGAGTAATGTCTTCACACACTCCTTCATGTGCACTATATTAGTGGAGTAATGCCTTCACTCACTCCTTCAAGTGCACTATATTAGTGGAGTAATGCCTTCACTCACTCCTTCAAGTGCACTATATTAGTGGAGTAATGCCTTCACACACTCCTTCAAGTGCACTATATTAGTGGAGTAATGTCTTCACACACTCCTTCAAGTGCACTATATTAGTGGAGTAATGCCTTCACTCACTCCTTCAAGTGCACTATATTAGTGGAGTAATGTCTTCACACACTCCTTCAAGTGCACTATATTAGTGGAGTAATGCCTTCACTCACTCCTTCAAGTGCACTATATTAGTGGAGTAATGTCTTCACTCACTCCTTCAAGTGCACTATATTAGTGGAGTAATGTCTTCACACACTCTTTCAAGTGCACTATATTAGTGGAGTAATGTCTTCACTCACTCCTTCAAGTGCACTATATTAGTGGAGTAATGTCTTCACTCACTCCTTCAAGTGCACTATATTAGTGGAGTAATGTCTTCACACACTCCTTCAAGTGCACTATATTAGTAGAGTAATGCCTTCACTCACTCCTTCAAGTGCACTATATTAGTGGAGTAATGTCTTCACACACTCCTTCAAGTGCACTATATTAGTGGAGTAATGCCTTCACTCACTCCTTCAAGTGCACTATATTAGTGGAGTAATGTCTTCACACACTCCTTCAAGTGCACTATATTAGTGGAGTAATGTCTTCACTCACTCCTTCAAGTGCACTATATTAGTGGAGTAATGTCTTCACTCACTCCTTCAAGTGCACTATATTAGTGGAGTAATGTCTTCACTCACTCCTTCAAGTGCACTATATTAGTGGAGTAATGTCTTCACACACTCCTTCAAGTGCACTATATTAGTGGAGTAATGTCTTCACACACTCCTTCAAGTGCACTATATTAGTGGAGTAATGTCTTCACACACTCCTTCAAGTGCACTATATTAGTGGAGTAATGTCTTCACACACTCCTTCAAGTGCACTATATTAGTGGAGTAATGTCTTCACACACTCCTTCAAGTGCACTATATTAGTGGAGTAATGCCTTCACTCACTCCTTCAAGTGCACTATATAGTGGAGTAATGTCTTCACTCACTCCTTCAAGTGCACTATATTAGTGGAGTAATGTCTTCACTCACTCCTTCAAGTGCACTATATTAGTGGAGTAATGCCTTCACTCACTCCTTCAAGTGCACTATATTAGTGGAGTAATGTCTTCACGCACTCCTTCAAGTGCACTATATTAGTGGAGTAATGTCTTCACGCACTCCTTCAAGTGCACTATATTAGTGGAGTAATGCCTTCACTCACTCCTTCAAGTGCACTATATTAGTGGAGTAATGCCTTCACTCACTCCTTCAAGTGCACTATATTAGTGGAGTAATGTCTTCACACACTCCTTCAAGTGCACTATATTAGTGGAGTAATGTCTTCACTCACTCCTTCAAGTGCACTATATTAGTGGAGTAATGTCTTCACTCACTCCTTCAAGTGCACTATATTAGTGGAGTAATGCCTTCACACACTCCTTCAAGTGCACTATATTAGTGGAGTAATGTCTTCACTCACTCCTTCAAGTGCACTATATTAGTGGAGTAATGTCTTCACGCACTCCTTCAAGTGCACTATATTAGTGGAGTAATGTCTTCACACACTCCTTCAAGTGCACTATATTAGTGGAGTAATGTCTTCACTCACTCCTTCAAGTGCACTATATTAGTGGAGTAATGTCTTCACACACTCCTTCAAGTGCACTATATTAGTGGAGTAATGTCTTCACTCACTCCTTCAAGTGCACTATATTAGTGGAGTAATGTCTTCACACACTCCTTCAAGTGCACTATATTAGTGGAGTAATGTCTTCACACACTCCTTCAAGTGCACTATATTAGTGGAGTAATGTCTTCACACACTCCTTCAAGTGCACTATATTAGTGGAGTAATGCCTTCACTCACTCCTTCAAGTGCACTATATTAGTGGAGTAATGCCTTCACTCACTCCTTCAAGTGCACTATATTAGTGGAGTAATGTCTTCACTCACTCCTTCAAGTTCACTATATTAGTGGAGTAATGTCTTCACACACTCCTTCAAGTGCACTATATTAGTGGAGTAATGCCTTCACTCCTTCAAGTGCACTATATTAGTGGAGTAATGTCTTCACTCACCTCCTTCAAGTTCACTATATTAGTGGAGTAATGTCTTCACACACTCCTTCAAGTGCACTATATTAGTGGAGTAATGTCTTCACACACTCCTTCAAGTGCACTATATTAGTGGAGTAATGTCTTCACACACTCCTTCAAGTGCACTATATTAGTGGAGTAATTTAGGGAACATCGAATGAGGGTTAGGTTTGGCGATTCGAACACAGCAAGAGATTAACAAAGTGTAATGCAAACTTTTCATGGCTTATAAGCGATAATAGTTCACACTTCACACAGTTACTCTTTAGTTTGTGTTTTGAAGATAGGGAGGAGTTCAACGTTTCACATCATTTTAAATGAGTTTTGAACACAATCAGACTATTAATTTGATGGTAAAAGAAAAAAATTAGGTTTAACTTTAGTGAAAACATATGGAAGTTTGTATTATTAATGTTTAATGTAGTTTCAGGTATAAATTAAACTACAGTCTCAAATGTAAAACTAGACCGTCTTCTTCATCATTATGTGTGTGTCGGTTATAATGAAAGTATAATGGAGTGATTGTGATCATGATCCTGACTGAAGCAGATAAATGATTATGTTTGATCAGTCGTGTCTTTTTCTCATTGTTCATCCTGATGCTTATATTCAGTATTCAGATCAGCTTCTGCTGAGTAACTGGTGAAGACACACTAGGCCTAACCCTGGTTTAAAGCCTAAACGGACTTAAAGTCCCTGTAAAGGCAATTCTAAAAAAAAATTCTAAACACATTATAAATGTTAGAAATGTATTGCTAAAACATATTACAAAGACTGTGAACTGCGAAGTACTGAATTGTGGAGTTAGCCCATTAAACAGTTTTTCACCATTGCTATTTTCCGGATTTTTTGGGCGGGGCTAAAACGGGGGCTTGATGACGCACTGGAGCCCCTGAGCTACTGGACACGCCCCTACTTGATGACGCACTGGAGCCCCTGAGCTACTGGACACGCCCCTACTTGATGACGCACTGGAGCCCCCTGAGCTCCTGGACACTGGTGAACGCACTGGAGCCTCTGATGCTGGCCGCGGCGCTCCCTAACAATATAAATAGAGCGCATTCGCATCAGTTTGCCGCTCAATCGCGAGTTTCTGTCAGTACTAGTTACTACAGCCTACAGTTTGCTAGTTAGCTATGCCTTCGTCACGGAAATGCGTACTACCTGGATGCGATCATGTATGAAACAGATCGGTGTCCTTATTTAAATTTCCTAAACGATCACATCAAGAAGAGGTGGATTAATTTTGTGAAGAGCCCCTTGATGGAGAGCTGAGGATCACCACCAAAACCCGCCTCTGTAGTGATCATTTTACACGGGATAGTTTTATAAACTTTCGTCGGAGACAACTGGGATGCTCTGATAATCCGCTGTTACTGGTGAATGTGGCCGAACCGACTATCTCCCGCCTCGGCCTTCATCCTCCCGTCGCGCCGACACCTGGTGCCAATAATTATAAACCTAATAAGCTGCTAGGACTAGGAGCATCCATTCCGGCTGTAGCGGTGACAGTTGAGTGTGGCGATGGCAGCTTCCCCGCGAGTGGGCGTGGTTTCAGCGCAGCCGGCGGACACGCCCCAAGCGTTTGAGAGCAGAGACCACTGACCACTGCTCCTGGACACGCCCCTACTTGATGACGCACTGGAGCCCCTGAGCACCTGGACACGCCCCTACTTGATGACGCACTGGAGCCCCTGAGCACCTGGACACGCCCCTACTTGATGACGCACTGGAGCCCCTGAGCACCTGGACACGCCCCTACTTGATGACGCACTGGAGCCCCTGAGCACCTGGACACGCCCCTACTTGATGACGCACTGGAGCCCCTGAGCTACTGGACACGCCCCTACTTGATGACGCACTGGAGCCCCTGAGCTCCTGGACACGCCCCTACTTGATGACGCACTGGAGCCCCTGAGCTCCTGGACACGCCCCTACTTGATGACGCACTGGAGCCCCTGAGCTCCTGGACACGCCCCTACTTGATGACGCACTGGAGCCCCTGAGCTCCTGGACACGCCCCTACTTGATGACGCACTGGAGCCCCTGAGCTCCTGGACACGCCCCTACTTGATGACGCACTGGAGCCCCTGAGCTCCTGGACACGCCCCTACTTGATGACGCACTGGAGCCCCTGAGCTCCTGGACACGCCCCTACTTGATGACGCACTGGAGCCCCTGAGCTCCTGGACACGCCCCTACTTGATGACGCACTGGAGCCCCTGAGCTCCTGGACACGCCCCTACTTGATGATGCACTGGAGCCCCTGAGCTCCTGGACACGCCCCTACTTGATGACGCACTGGAGCCCCTAAGCTCCTGGACACGCCTCTACTTGATGACGCACTGGAGCCCCTGAGCTACTGGACACACCCCTACTTGATGACGCACTGGAGCCCCTGAGCTTCTGGACACGCCCCTACTTGATGACGCACCGGAGCCCGTGAGCTACTGAACACGCCCCTACTTGATGACGCACTGGAGCCCCTGAGCTCCTGGACACGCCCCTACTTGATGACGCACTGGAGCCCCTGAGCTCCTGGACACGCCCCTACTTGATGACGCACCGGAGCCCGTGAGCTACTGGACACGCCCCTACTTGATGACGCACTGGAGCCCCTGAGCTCCTGGACACGCCCCTACTTGATGATGCACTGGAGCCCCTGAGCTCCTGGACACGCCCCTACTTGATGACGCACTGGAGCCCCTGAGCTCCTGGACACGCCCCTACTTGATGACGCACTGGAGCCCCTGAGCTCCTGGACACGCCCCTACTTGATGACGCACTGGAGCCCCTGAGCTACTGGACACGCCCCTACTTGATGACGTACTGGAGCCCCTGAGCTCCTGGACACGCCCCTACTTGATGACGCACTGGAGCCCCTGAGCTACTGGACACGCCCCTACTTGATGACGCACTGGAGCCCCTGAGCTACTGGACACGCCCCTACTTGATGACGCACTGGAGCCTCTGATGCTGGCCGCGCCTCTACTTGATGACGCACTGGAGCCCCTGAGCTACTGGACACGCCCCTACTTGATGACGCACTGGAGCCCCTGAGCTCCTGGACACGCCCCTACTCGATGACGCACTGGAGCCCCTGAGCTCCTGGACACGCCCCTACTTGATGACGCACTGGAGCCCCTGAGCTCCTGGACACGCCCCTACTTGATGACGCACTGGAGCCCCTGAGTTACTGGACACGCCCCTACTTGATGACGCACTGGAGCCCCTGAGCTCCTGGACACGCCCCTACTTGATGACGCACTGGAGCCCCTGAGCTACTGGACACGCCCCTACTTGATGACGCACTGGAGCCTCTGATGCTGGCCGCGCCTCTACTTGATGACGCACTGGAGCCCCTGAGCTCCTGGACACGCCCCTACTCTATGACGCACTGGAGCCCCTGAGCTCCTGGACACGCCCCTACTTGATGACGCACCGGAGCCCCTGAGCTCCTGGACACGCCCCTACTTGATGACGCACTGGAGCCCCTGAGCTACTGGACACGCCCCTACTTGATGACGCACTGGAGCCCCTGAGCTCCTGGACACGCCCCTACTTGATGACGCACTGGAGCCTCTGATGCTGGCTGCGGCGCTCCCTAAACAATATAAATAGAGCGCATTCGCATCAGTTTGCCGCTCAATCGTGAGTTTCTGTCAGTACTAGTTACTACAGCCTACAGTTTGCTAGTTAGCTATGCCTTCGTCACGGAAATGCGTACTACCTGGATGCGATCATGTACGAAACAGATCGTTGTCCTTATTTAAATTTCCTAAACGATCACATCAAGAAGAGGTGGATTAATTTTGTGAAGAGCCCCTTGATGGAGAGCTGAGGATCACCACCAAAACCCGCCTCTGTAGTGATCATTTTAAACGGGATAGTTTTATAAACTTTCGTCGGAGACAATTGGGATGCTCTGATAATCCGCTGTTACTGGTGAATGTGGCCGAACCGACTATCTCCCGCCTCGGCCTTCATCCTCCCCGTCGCGCCGACACCTGGTGCCAATAATTATAAACCTAATAAGCTGCTAGGAGCATCCATTCCGGCTGTAGCGGTGACAGTTGAGTGTGGCGACGCCAGCTTCCCCGCGAGTGGGCGTGGTTTCAGCGCAGCCGGCGGACACGCCCCCAGCGTTTGAGAGCAGAGACCACTGCTCATTTTTTAAAGATTTTAATAGCTTATTTTATGTACTTGCCGGCTTTTTTTATCATTCAAATTTGGCTGGGTGGCTAATAACACATTTTTCTGTGATATGACAAACTCAGAACACATACTTAATTTTGACTTTACAGGGACTTTAAGCTCTACACCTGTCCCTCAAATCTGATGGCAACGTTGATCCAGGAACATGTTGTGATTAAACCAGGTTCTCCGTCGTGAGCAGAGTTTATAAGGCCGGTTGTAGAAGAATCTGATGAAGACGACTTGCGTCGCTGAGACACGTCGACTCTCCCAGATGTTTCCAGCAGGGGTTCAGTCTTCAGCTGGCAGGAGTCGCCACTGGCATGTCACGTGACCCGTCATTGGCTGATTCTGGCATGTCATGTGACCCGTCAGTGGCTGATTCTGGCATGTCATGTGACCCGTCAGTGGCTGATTCTGGCATGTCATGTGACCCGTCAGTGGCTGATTCTGGCATGTCATGTGACCCGTCATTGGCTGATTCTGGCATGTCACGTGACCCGTCATTGGCTGATTCTGGCATGTCACGTGACCCGTCAGTGGCTGATTCTGGCATGTCACGTGACCCGTCAGTGGCTGATTCTGGCATGTCACGTGACCCGTCAGTGGCTGATTCTGGCATGTCATGTGACCCGTCAGTGGCTGATTCTGGCATGTCATGTGACCCGTCAGTGGCTGATTCTGGCATGTCATGTGACCCGTCATTGGCTGATTCTGGCATGTCATGTGACCCGTCAGTGGCTGATTCTGGCATGTCACGTGAGCCGTCATTGGCTGATTCTGGCATGTCATGTGACCCGTCATTGGCTGATTCTGGCATGTCACGTGACCCGTCAGTGGCTGATTCTGGCATGTCATGTGACCCGTGATTGGCTGATTCTGGCATGTCACGTGACCCGTCATTGGCTGATTCTGGCATGTCATGTGACCCGTCAGTGGCTGATTCTGGCATGTCATGTGACCCCGTCAGTGGCTGATTCTGGGCATGTCATGTGACCTGTCATTGCTGATTCTGGCATGTCACGTGACCCTCACTGTAACGTCATGGCTGATGTTATTGGCTGATGATTGCTGATTCTGGCATGTCACGTGACCCTCACTGTAACGTCATGGCTGATTCCGTCAGTGGCTGATTCTGGCATGTCACGTGACCCGTCATTGGCTGATTCTGGCATGTCACGTGACCCGTCATTGGCTGATCTGGCATGTCATGTGACCCGTCATTGGCTGATTCTGGCATGTCATGTGACCCGTCAGTGGCTGATTCTGGCATGTCACGTGACCCGTCATTGGCTGATTCTGGCATGTCACGTGACCCGTCAGTGGCTGATTCTGGCATGTCATGTGACCCGTCAGTGGCTGATTCTGGCATGTCATGTGACCCGTCAGTGGCTGATTCTGGCATGTCATGTGACCCGTCATTGGCTGATTCTGGCATGTCATGTGACCCGTCAGTGGCTGATTCTGGCATGTCACGTGAGCCGTCATTGGCTGATTCTGGCATGTCACGTGACCCGTCATTAAAGCACGGTTGTTCAGGCTCACTGTAACTTCATCAACAATGGAGATTCCTCAACCACTGCCGGGTCAAAGGTCAGAGCGACTGATAGAGGATGAGACTAATGCGTTTATCCATTGCCTGTCCTGCATAAAATGTAATATTTCTTCCTTTCATCTTAGTATATAAGTGTAAACATGACTGACACGTCAGAATAAACCATTAACTGAATTATGAACTGTCTTTGTGACATCATTGTTTGAACCAATCAAATGTTTGGTTTTGTGTATGTGTGTGTGTGTGTGTGTGTGTATGTCAATGAATATTCTAGTCAAATCATCTATAAAAAGACAGTGTGTGTGTGTGTGTGTGTGTGTGTGTGTGATGACTCGTCAGTGCTGGGAATGTGACAGGAAGTAGAAGCACCTGCAGGAGGAAGTGGGAGTTCCACTGATGAGCTGGTGCTGCTTCTCAATTCGCCTACTAACCCTAACCCTAAAGTGTGTAGCCGACTCCTAATGTGAAGAAAAAGTAGATACTTTTGAGTGTGTAGCAGAAAGCTGTGACACACTATCACATCATAAAATAGCGTCTTTAGCGGTTGCTCTCTCGCTTACTTACACGCATCCAGTCACTTAAACTGACCTGTCAGTCATCATGTCACTTAAAATTGACCTGTCAATCATCCTGTCACTTAAACTGACCTGTCACTTAAACTGACCTGTCAATCATCATGTCACTTAAATTGACCTGTCAATCATCCTGTTACTTAAACTGACCTGTCACTTAAACTGACCTGTCAGTCATCATGTCACTTAAACTGACCTGTCAATCATCCTGTCACTTAAACTGACCTGTCACTTAAACTGACCTGTCAATCATCTTGTCAAAGATAAAATCCTCCACAATTAATTTAATGTAATTTTCTACTGCATGGGAGAGAAATGAAGCACGTTGATCTGCTGTCGCGGGTCTTTCATGCGACTCTCCTCATATTCATGCATAATTTAAGTTAATGGCCAAATGGATCTTCATAAAAGTTCTCGTTGTTGTTGCAGATGAAATATAACATGGATACAATTACATCAATATTTTTTTATCAGCATAAATGTTGATTATTAGTCACTCAAACCTCTTTATCTAAAACTCTCATCGTCGGTCGGGCAAATTCCCATGTTTCGTAGTTTTTCTGAACAATTTTACCTCGTTTTTGTAGTTCTGAACTGTATGTCCTGTCATATATCAGATTATGTCCTGTCATATCTCAGATTATGTCCTGCCATATATCAGATTATGTCCATATATCAGATTATGTCCTGTCATATATCTGATAATGTCCATATATATCTGATTATGTTCTGTCATATATCTGATTATGTCCTGTCATATATCTGATTATGTTCTGTCATATATCTGATTATGTCCTGCCATATATCTGATAATGTCCATATATATATATATGATTATGTCCTGCCATATATCTGATAATGTCCCATATATATATACCAGATTATGTCCTGTCATATATCTGATTATGTCCTGTCATATATCTTGATTATGTCCTGTCATATATCTGATTATGTCCTGTCATATATCAGATTATGTCCTGTCATATATCTGATTATGTCCTGTCATAATCAGATATATGGCAGGACATAATCAGATATATGACAGGACATAATCAGATATATGACAGGACATAATCTGATATATGACAGGACATAATCAGATATATGACAGGACATAATCAGATATATGGCAGGACCATAATCAGATATATGTCCCTGTCATATATCTGATTATGTCCCGTCATATATCTGATTATGTCCTGTCATATATCTGATTATGTCCTGCCATATATCTGATTATGTCCTGTCATATATCAGATTATGTCCTGTCATATATCTGATTATGTCCTCATTGTCCTGTCATATATCTGATTATGTCTGTCATATATCAGATTATGTCCTGTCATATATCTGATTATGTCCTGTCATATATCTGATTATGTCCTGTCATATATCTGATTATGTCCTGTCATATCTGATTATGTCCTGTCATATATCTGATTATGTCCTGTCATATATCAGATTATGTCCTGTCATATATCAGATTATGTCCTGTCATATATCTGATTATGTCCTGCCATATATCTGATTATGTCCTGTCATATATCTGATTATGTCCTGCCATATATCTGATTATGTCCTGTCATATATCTGATTATGTCCTGTCATATATCTGATTATGTCCTGTCATATATCTGATTATGTCCTGTCATATATGATTACTGTCATATATCTGATTATGTCCTGTCATATATCTGATTATGTCCTGTCATATATCTGATTATGTCCCTGTCATATATCTGATTATGTCCTGTCATATCTGATTATGTCCTGTCATATATCTGATTAAATCCTGTCATATATCAGATTATGTCCTGTCATATATCTGATTATGTCATGTCATATATCTGATTATGTCCTGCCATATATCTGATTATGTCCTGCCATATATCTGATTATGTCCTGCCATATATCTGATTATGTCCTGTCATATATCTGATTATGTCCTGTCATATATCAGATTATGTCATGTCATATATCTGATTATGTCCTGCCATATATCTGATTATGTCCTGTCATATATCTGATTATGTCCTGCCATATATCTGATATGTCCTGTCATATATCTGATTATGTCCTGTCATATATCTGATTATGTCCTGTCATATATCTGATTATGTCCTGTCATATATCAGATTATGTCCCTGTCATATATCTGATTATGTCCTGTCATATATCAGATTATGTCATGTCATATATCAGATTATGTCCTGTCATATATCTGATTATGTCCTGTCATATCTGATTATGTCCTGTCATATATCTGATTATGTCCTTTCATATATCTGATTATGTCCTGTCATATATCAGATGATGTCCTGTTATATATCAGATGATGTCCTGTCATATATCTGATTATGTCCTGCCATATATCTGATTATGTCCTGCCATATATCTGATTATGTCCTGTCATATATCTGATTATGTCCTGTCATATATCAGATTATGTCATGTCATATATCTGATTATGTCCTGCCATATATCTGATTATGTCCTGTCATATATCTGATTATGTCCTGCCATATATCTGATTATGTCCTGTCATATATCTGATTATGTCCTGTCATATATCTGATTATGTCCTGTCATATATCTGATTATGTCCTGTCATATATCAGATTATGTCCTGTCATATATCTGATTATGTCCTGTCATATATCAGATTATGTCATGTCATATATCAGATTATGTCCTGTCATATATCTGATTATGTCCTGTCATATCTGATTATGTCCTGTCATATATCTGATTATGTCCTTTCATATATCTGATTATGTCCCTGTCATATATCAGATGATGTCCTGTTATATATCAGATGATGTCCTGTCATATATCTGATTATGTCCTGTCATATATCAGATTATGTCCTGTCATATATCTGATTATGTCCTGTCATATATCAGATTATGTCCTGTCATATATCTGATTATGTCCTGTCATATATCAGATTATGTCCTGTCATATATCTGATTATGTCCTGTCATATATCTGATTATGTCCTTTCATATATCTGATTATGTCCTGTCATATATCTGATTATGTCCTGTAAATATATCTGATTATGTCCTGTCATATATCTGATTATGTCCTTTCATATATCTGATTATGTCCTGTCATATATCAGATGATGTCCCAGTCATATATCAGATGATGTCCTGTCATATATCTGATTATGTCCTGTCATATATCAGATTATGTCCTGTCATATATCTGATTATGTCCTGTCATATATCAGATTATGTCCTGTCATATATCTGATTATGTCCTGTCATATATCAGATTATGTCCTGTCATATATCTGATTATGTCCTGTCATATATCTGATTATGTCCCTGTCATATATCTAATTATGTCCTGTCATATCTGATTATGTCCTGTCATATATCTGATTAAAATCCTGTCATATATCAGATTATGTCCTGTCATATATCTGATTATGTCATGTCATATATCTGATTATGTCCTGCCATATATCTGATTATGTCCTGCCATATATCTGATTATGTCCTGTCATATATCTGATTATGTCCTGTCATATATCAGATTATGTCATGTCATATATCTGATTATGTCCTGCCATATATCTGATTATGTCCTGTCATATATCTGATTATGTCCTGCCATATATCTGATTATGTCCTGTCCTGTCATATATCTGATTATGTCCTGTCATATATCTGATTATGTCCTGTCATATATCTGATTATGTCCTGTCATATATCTGATTATGTCCTTTCATATATCTGATTATGTCCTGTCATATATCAGATGATGTCCCTGTCATATATCAGATTATGTCCTGTCATATATCTGATTATGTCCTGTCATATATCTGATTATGTCCTTTCATATATCTGATTATGTCCTGTCATATATCAGATGATGTCCTGTCATATATCAGATTATGTCCTGTCATATATCTGATTATGTCCTGTCATATATCTGATTATGTCCTTTCATATATCTGATTATGTCCTGTCATATATCAGATGTAGTCCTGTCATATATCAGATTATGTCCTGTCATATATTGATTATCGTCTGATTATGGTCCTGTCATATATCAGATTATGTCCTGTCATATATCTGATTATGTCATGTCATATATCTGATTATGTCCTGCCATATATCTGATTATGTCCTGTCATATATCAGATTATGTCCTGTCATATATCTGATTGTCCTGTCATATATCTGATTATGTCCTGTCATAATTCTCTGCTAAACGCTGATGTAGCGAACGCCCGAAGGATATAAACCTTACAAAGGCTTCAGTTTTAACGATCTCCAGCGGTTTACACTTTGACTTTTATAAATGAGAGTTTTAATGTGGAGCCTCTGTCAGGGTTATTTTTTTTAAATCACTGAAGAAGAAAACAAGAATGACACACATACTAGACTTGGGTATTATATTCTGGCAGGGCCTTTTATTTATTGTACAACATAGAAAATATTACGTTGTTAATTTAATATAATCTATGGTTTAAGATCCGACTGCTTGAAATCCTCGATCAGACTCGAATTACCAGTTTATCTGGATCACACACTGAAAGTGCCTCACAGACACACCCGAGCTTGAAACGCATGAAGTTCCTTATTATCCACGAGTTTGGCTGTTTGATCGTTGCTGTAACCCGTCGACATGAAGGGAGAATATTCAGAAAAGTGAAAGAGCAATCGTTCGCTCAGTGGTTTGGAACTTAATCTGGGAACTTTTAAACCCCCAGACCAATGAAACTGTTTTTTAACTTCACGTTCCCAGAAGATGATTTGAATAATATTTGTCCTGCTTGTATCAGGTTTTTTTGTAACCTTATTCACATCATACAAGATAGTACTTATGCAATTTTACTTATTATATTATATAATATTACTTATGTTGTTCAGTATGATGAGAATCATTGAGGTTTATTGAAACCTGAGGTTTATTGAACGGTGAGAATATTGTGGTTTCATGTTTTTGTAAATGTGACCGTTGAAGGAAATGCAGAAGTCGAGGTTAAAGCTGATGATGATTTATTTGACTAGAACGTTCCCAAAAGGCCTCTAGAGTTTCACTAGACTCAGAGTATGAGGAAACCTTCTTTCCGTCTCTTATACAACAACATATTTATTCTGCTTCCCTCTTGTAAAAATAGAACTTGCATAAGTGAGGGGATTCTCCTGGGATATACTTTTCAAATCTATTTTCAGTGACTTCCGTGTGCGTATTGTATGTATATGAGTGTGGAATTTTGACATTGTGATTTAAAGGTCAAAGTTTGTTAGCAGATGAACATGGCTGTGACAGAGACTTGCCCAGGAAATGCTTCAACAGGTAGATACTGTGCTCAGTAACGTCACGGAGAACGGCATTGGTACAATGAATATTAGTACTATTACTGTAAGTTCCTGTAAGTCGCGTTGAGATGTATGCTTGTTTTTCACATATTCAGTGTGATTATTTCCTGGTATGGATCAGTTTTCTGCTCTTTTGTTCTGAAATGTGTTGAAAAGCTGAAACACTCGTGAGAACAGAGGAAAATGAAACTTTATTTAAGGTTAAATTACAGTTGAGAAAAATCAGACTTACAGAATATCAAGTGACCTGCAGGGAAAACACTAACCCACTCCTGCTATAATACACACACAACACTAACCCATCACCACACAAACATCATGCAGATTAATTTAATACGAGAACACCTTTAACCATATTTCAATACAGGTGTTACTGTTGATTTTGAGAATAACAGTTAGAATCAAACTGAATAATCTGAATATTTATCCAGGATAATAATTAGATGACTTCTAGAGAATCACATGACCTCACAAAAAAAGTTAATAATCAATGTAAGAAAGTCCCAAAGTCACATGTCGAAACACGTCTTGAGTCCAACAATCAAGGACGTTCTGGTCCAACTGGTTTAAAGTTACTGATTACCATCTCCGATAGAGACTGTTGATAATGTTTAACATGCAAACCTTGAAAGTAAAAATAACAACAATACACCTATAGTTATATTGTTTGGAGATTATAGTTTACAACCCTTTACACAACCAAACGCAACACTTCAGATCTGCACTGAACAAGAGAAGAAGATCCACTGTTTAACCCAGTCACTGAATCTGACTTTCTTTCTCTTATTATTACTTGTGGAATAATCCACCCTAACCTCCTCATAACACGGATTCCTCTTCTATTGCCAGACAGATTCGCTGAACTGTTGCTCTCACTTTCCTGTGCCGTCTACTACTCAGTAGTGAACAATGATAAAACTGTTTCATAGAAACAACCGACATCTGCCTGAAGTGGCAAATGATTCTGTACACGATCCGGACTGCCTGACTGACAGCGATTCCTGTGGGACGAACGGGTCGGTGTTCAGGAGCGGGACTGCACTCCTTTACCTTTCAGGATCCGACGCACCTGTGGACAAGAGGAGGAACAGGGTGAGTGGACAAGAGGAGGAACGGGGTGAGTGGACAAGAGGAGGAACGGGGTGAGTGGACAAGAGGAGGAACGGGGTGAGTGGACAAGAGGAGGAACGGGGTGAGTGGACAAGAGGAGGAACAGGGTGAGTGGACACCGCAGAAGAGGAGGAACAGGGTGAGTGGACACCGGAGAAGAGGAGGAACAGGGTGAGTGGACAAGAGGAGGAACGGGGTGAGTGGACAAGAGGAGGAACGGGGTGAGTGGACAAGAGGAGGAACGGGGTGAGTGGACAAGAGGAGGAACGGGGTGAGTGGACAAGAGGAGGAACAGGGTGAGTGGACACCGCAGAAGAGGAGGAACAGGGTGAGTGGACACCGGAGAAGAGGAGGAACAGGGTGAGTGGACACTGGAGAAGAGGAGGAACAGGGTGAGTGGACAAGAGGAGGAACGGGGTGAGTGGACAAGAGGAGGAACGGGGTGAGTGGACACCGGAGAAGAGGAGGAACAGGGTGAGTGGACAAGAGGAGGAACGGGGTGAGTGGGCACCGGAGAAGAGGAGGAACAGGGTGAGTGGACAAGAGGAGGAACGGGGTGAGTGGACACTGGAGAAGAGGAGGAACAGGGTGAGTGGACACCGGAGAAGAGGAGGAACAGGGTGAGTGGACACCGGAGAAGAGGAGGAACGGGGTGAGTGGACACCGGAGAAGAGGAGGAACAGGGTGAGTGGACAAGAGGAGGAACGGGGTGAGTGGACACCGGAGAAGAGGAGGAACAGGGTGAGTGGACAAGAGGAGGAACGGGGTGAGTGGACACTGGAGAAGAGGAGGAACAGGGTGAGTGGACACCGGAGAAGAGGAGGAACAGGGTGAGTGGACACCGGAGAAGAGGAGGAACGGGGTGAGTGGACACCGGAGAAGAGGAGGAACAGGGTGAGTGGACACTGGAGAAGAGGAGGAACAGGGTGAGTGGACAAGAGGAGGAACGGGGTGAGTGGACAAGAGGAGGAACGGGGTGAGTGGACACTGGAGAAGAGGAGGAACAGGGTGAGTGGACAAGAGGAGGAATGGGGTGAGTGGACAAGAGGAGGAACGGGGTGAGTGGACAAGAGGAGGAACAGGGTGAGTGGACACCGGAGAAGAGGAGGAACAGGGTGAGTGGACACCGGAGAAGAGGAGGAACAGGGTGAGTGGACACCGGAGAAGAGGAGGAACAGGGTGAGTGGACACCGGAGAAGAGGAGGAACAGGGTGAGTGGACACTGGAGAAGAGGAGGAACAGGGTGAGTGGACAAGAGGAGGAACGGGGGTGAGTGGACAAGAGGAGGAACGGGGTGAGTGGACACCGGAGAAGAGGAGGAACAGGGTGAGTGGACAAGAGGAGGAACAGGGTGAGTGGACACCGGAGAAGAGGAGGAACAGGGTGAGTGGACACCGGAGAAGAGGAGGAACAGGGTGAGTGGACACTGGAGAAGAGGAGGAACAGGGTGAGTGGACAAGAGGAGGAACGGGGTGAGTGGACACCGGAGAAGAGGAGGAACAGGGTGAGTGGACACCGGAGAAGAGGAGGAACAGGGTGAATGGACACTGGAGAAGAGGAGGAACAGGGTGAGTGGACACTGGAGAAGAGGAGGAACAGGGTGAGTGGACAAGAGGACGAACGGGGTGAGTGGACAAGAGGAGGAACGGGGTGAGTGGACAAGAGGAGGAACGGGGTGAGTGGACACTGGAGAAGAGGAGGAACGGGGTGAGTGGACAAGAGGAGGAACAGGGTGAGTGGACACCGGAGAAGAGGAGGAACGGGGTGAGTGGACACCGGAGAAGAGGAGGAACAGGGTGAGTGGACACTGGAGAAGAGGAGGAACAGGGTGAGTGGACAAGAGGAGGAACGGGGTGAGTGGACAAGAGGAGGAACGGGGTGAGTGGACACTGGAGAAGAGGAGGAACAGGGTGAGTGGACAAGAGGAGGAATGGGGTGAGTGGACAAGAGGAGGAACGGGGTGAGTGGACACCGGAGAAGAGGAGGAACAGGGTGAGTGGACACCGGAGAAGAGGAGGAACAGGGTGAGTGGACACCGGAGAAGAGGAGGAACAGGGTGAGTGGACACTGGAGAAGAGGAGGAACAGGGTGAGTGGACAAGAGGAGGAACGGGGTGAGTGGACAAGAGGAGGAACGGGGTGAGTGGACACTGGAGAAGAGGAGGAACAGGGTGAGTTGACAAGAGGAGGAACGGGGTGAGTGGACAAGAGGAGGAACGGGGTGAGTGGACACCGGAGAAGAGGAGGAACAGGGTGAGTGGACACCGGAGAAGAGGAGGAACAGGGTGAATGGACACTGGAGAAGAGGAGGAACAGGGTGAGTGGACACTGGAGAAGAGGAGGAACAGGGTGAGTGGACAAGAGGACGAACGGGGTGAGTGGACAAGAGGAGGAACGGGGTGAGTGGACAAGAGGAGGAACGGGGTGAGTGGACAAGAGGAGGAACGGGGTGAGTGGACACTGGAGAAGAGGAGGAACGGGGTGAGTGGACAAGAGGAGGAACAGGGTGAGTGGACACCGGAGAAGAGGAGGAACGGGGTGAGTGGACAAGAGGAGGAACGGGGTGAGTGGACAAGAGGAGGAACGGGGTGAGTGGACACTGGAGAAGAGGAGGAACGGGGTGAGTGGACAAGAGGAGGAACAGGGTGAGTGGACACTGGAGAAGAGGAGGAACGGGGTGAGTGGACAAGAGGAGGAACGGGGTGAGTGGACACTGGAGAAGAGGAGGAACGGGGTGAGTGGACAAGAGGAGGAACAGGGTGAGTGGACACCGGAGAAGAGGAGGAACGGGGTGAGTGGACAAGAGGAGGAACGGGGTGAGTGGACAAGAGGAGGAACGGGGTGAGTGGACAAGAGGAGGAACAGGGTGAGTGGACACTGGAGAAGAGGAGGAACGGGGTGAGTGGACAAGAGGAGGAACAGGGTGAGTGGACACCGGAGAAGAGGAGGAACGGGGTGAGTGGACACCGGAGAAGAGGAGGAACGGGGTGAGTGGACACTGGAGAAGAGGAGGAACAGGGTGAGTGGACACTGGAGAAGAGGAGGAACGGGGTGAGTGGACACTGGAGAAGAGGAGGAACAGGGTGAGTGGACACTGGAGAAGAGGAGGAACAGGGTGAGTGGACACCGGAGAAGAGGAGGAACGGGGTGAGTGGACACTGGAGAAGAGGAGGAACGGGGTGAGTGGACACCGGAGAAGAGGAGGAACGGGGTGAGTGGACACCGGAGAAGAGGAGGAACGGGGTGAGTGGACACCGGAGAAGAGGAGGAACGGGGTGAGTGGACACTGGAGAAGAGGAGGAACGGGGTGAGTGGACACCGGAGAAGAGGAGGAACGGGGTGAGTGGACACCGGAGAAGAGGAGGAACAGGGTGAGTGGACACCGGAGAAGAGGAGGAACAGGGTGAGTGGACACCGGAGAAGAGGAGGAACAGGGTGAGTGGACACCGGAGAAGAGGAGGAACAGAGTGAGTGGACACCGGAGAAGAGGAGGAACAGGGTGAGTGGACACCGGAGAAGAGGAGGAACGGGGTGAGTGGAAACTTGAGTCACGCAGTGAGCCTGAGGCTCTTCCACTGAACAGCCCAGACCGGTTTCCTCAACGTTCCTCCAGTGTAGTGATGCATCGAGTTCTATAACCCTGATCCCGTCTCTCTCACCTGCTCTCCCAGTGGAGTGATGTATAGAGTTATATAATCCCGGCTCTCACCTGTTCTCCCAGTGGACCCTCGGGCACTAGTTGGGCCGGCTGCTCGTTCTCCAGGTTCTTGGCGCTGGGATCGGCTCCTCGTCTCATCAGTAACCGAACCGCCTCCACCTGAGCCTGGCGACCCTGCAGAGCGCTAGCCATGTGGAGCGCCGTGTTCCCGCTGAACGCCTGTCGATGACATCACACAACGGTCACATGATGCCCAGCGAGCGGTCACATGATGCCCAGTGCCACACAACACTCACTAACCTTTGCGTTTATGACGGAGAGGTAGCTGGGCTGATCCAGGAACAGGCGCAGGAGCTCGACGTTAGCCTCTTCAGCAGCCATATGTACAGCGGAGCGCCCACTCTTACGGTCCTGTGGGAAACATGGGACAGCGTGAGTCGGGGACATCACATTTACATTTACACAGACGGCACTGAGGCGTGACTCTAGCGTGACTGTAGCGTGACGGAGGAGTGACTGAGGCGTGACTGTAGCGTGACGGAGGAGTGACTGTAGCGTGACGGAGGAGTGACTGTAGCGTGACGGAGGAGTGACTGTAGCGTGACGGAGGAGTGACTGTAGCGTGACGGAGGAGTGACTGTAGCGTGACGGAGGAGTGACTGATGCGTGACGGAGGAGTGACTGATGCGTGACGGAGGAGTGACTGATGCGTGACGGAGGAGTGACTGATGCGTGACGGAGGAGTGACTGATGCGTGACGGAGGAGTGACTGTAGCGTGACGGAGGACTGACTGTAGCGTGACGGAGGACTGACTGTAGCGTGACGGAGGACTGACTGTAGCGTGACGGAGTAGTGACTGATGCGTGACGGAGGAGTGACTGTAGCGTGACGGAGGAGTGACTGTAGCGTGACGGAGGACTGACTGTAGCGTGACGGAGGACTGACTGTAGCGTGACGGAGGACTGACTGTAGCGTGACGGAGGACTGACTGTAGCGTGACGGAGGACTGACTAGCGTGACGGAGGACTGACTAGCGTGACGGAGGAGTGACTGTAGCGTGACGGAGGACTGACTGTAGCGTGACGGAGGACTGACTGTAGCGTGACGGAGGACTGACTGTAGCGTGACGGAGGACTGACTGTGACGGAGGACTGACTGTAGCGTGACGGAGGACTGACTGTAGCGTGACGGAGGACTGACTGTAGCGTGACGGAGGAGTGACTGTAGCGTGACGGAGGAGTGACTGTAGCGTGACGGAGGACTGACTGTAGCGTGACGGAGGACTGACTGTAGCGTGACGGAGGACTGACTGTAGCGTGACGGAGGGACTGACTGTAGCGTGACGGAGGACTGACTGTAGCGTGACGGAGGACTGACTAGCGTGACGGAGGACTGACTAGCGTGACGGAGGAGTGACTGTAGCGTGACGGAGGACTGACTGTAGCGTGACGGAGGACTAACTGTAGCGTGACGGAGGACTGACTGTAGCGTGACGGAGGACTGACTGTAGCGTGACGGAGGACTGACTGTAGCGTGACGGAGGACTGACTGTAGCGTGACGGAGGACTGACTGTAGCGTGACGGAGGACTGACTGTAGCGTGACGGAGGACTGACTGTAGCGTGACGGAGGACTGACTGTAGCGTGACGGAGGACTGACTGTAGCGTGACGGAGGACTGACTGATGCGTGACGGAGGAGTGACTGTAGCGTGACGGAGGAGTGACTGTAGCGTGACGGAGGACTGACTGTAGCGTGACGGAGGAGTGACTGTAGCGTGACGGAGGAGTGACTGTAGCGTGACGGAGGAGTGACTGTAGCGTGACGGAGGAGTGACTGTAGCGTGACGGAGGACTGACTGTAGCGTGACGGAGGACTGACTGTAGCGTGACGGAGGACTGACTGTAGCGTGACGGAGGACTGACTGTAGCGTGACGGAGGACTGACTGATGCGTGACGGAGGAGTGACTGTAGCGTGACGGAGGAGTGACTGTAGCGTGACGGAGGACTGACTGTAGCGTGACGGAGGACTGACTGTAGCGTGACGGAGGACTGACTGTAGCGTGACGGAGGACTGACTGTAGCGTGACGGAGGAGTGACTGATGCGTGACGGAGGAGTGACTGTAGCGTGACGGAGGAGTGACTGTAGCGTGACGGAGGACTGACTGTAGCGTGACGGAGGAGTGACTGTAGCGTGACGGAGGACTGACTGTAGCGTGACGGAGGAGTGACTGTAGCGTGACGGAGGAGTGACTGTAGCGTGACGGAGGAGTGACTGTAGCGTGACGGAGGACTGACTGTAGCGTGACGGAGGACTGACTGTAGCGTGACGGAGGACTGACTGTAGCGTGACTAGCATGACGGAGGATTGACTGCGGATTGACTGCAGCGTGACTAGCGTGACTGTAGCATGACTAGCATGACAGTAGCGTGACTGTAGGGTGACTGTAGCGTGACTGTAGCGTGTTCACCTTGGCCTCCAGCGAGGCGCCCATGAGCATCAGTGTGCCGATACACTCGCTGAGCATCTTCCTCTTCTGCTGCAGAGCTGGACTCTGAGACACACACTGCTCCTGCACTGCTGCATTGTGGGACAGCACCGCCACGTGCAGAGGAGTGAGGCCTACAGACACAAACACACACGATTAGAGCCGGTTTCATGTGCTGGGCAGTAAACACTGTTAACCAGGACAGATGAAGAGTTCACTGACCGTCGTAGTTGACCACCTCCACATCGAGCGCTCTCCCGCTAGTCTGCACGCTTCTCTGGATGGCCTGAGGGAAAAAGTGAGTTTCTTACTCACGCTAGTCACAAGCAACCGAGAGTAAACAGGTCTGAACATGCACTGCATTCTGGGAGAAGGGAGGCGTTCTGCATGAATGCTACAGTAGCGCGACGGGTAATGACTGCAACGACGGTTGCGTGTCACGACCCGTCAGCGCTTCATGGCTGGCAGAAACACAGGCATGTTGTTTTGGGCTCTTATCAAAGGCGTTGTTGTGCTGCCGCTCGAGGGGAATTTTCCACTGCACTGCATGGCGCTTTTTTGAGGAAATGCATATTAGTCAAGCATGTTATGAGGAAGTTAGCGAGCGCCTGGTTAAATAAACACAGCGCATCAAGATTGAATGATAAAACAGGACTGTTGATAGATGAGATAATGACACCAGCTAACTGACGCGCGCGCAGGCTAACAAGGAAACACTGTACACATTCTTCACGAGTGTAGGTTAGGTTGGGCCAGGATGGGTGACTAGTCAACCAGTTACTCAACTAGTGAGGTCAATTCTTGAAGGAGCATTTATCTATTTCAATGTATTAGACCATAAGTGTGCTAATAGTGTGTTTACGGTTAGCATGGAAAAACTATGATAAATTTATTTTTAATTCATCTAATGTGAAGCTTCGCTTTTGAACAGATTCAGTCCTGCTGAATCCACAGGTTTATTATTAAGTGTTGTAGAGCCCTAAGAAATCAAAAAAAAAAAAAATTTTTGGACTCAATTTTAATGTTTAAATTAAAGTAATCAAAAAGCATGTCTAATTCATTAAAATCATGAAACTTCTACAATTTAACAACAATTTATTAATAGTAAAACAGAAATGACATGTTTAGGACCCTATGAATAGGGCCAGGAGTACCTGCAGTTTGGGGGTGGAGCAACAGGAGTACTGCAGTGTGGGGGCGGAGCAACAGGAGTACCTGCAGTGTGGGGGCGGAGCAACAGGAGTACTGCAGTGTGGGGGCGGAGCAACAGGAGTACCTGCAGTGTGGGGGCGGAGCAACAGGAGTACTGCAGTGTGGGGGCGGAGCAACAGGAGTACCTGCAGTGTGGGGGCGGAGTAACAGGAGTACCTGCAGTGTGGGGGCGGAGCAACAGGAGTACCTGCAGTGTGGGGGCGGAGTAACAGGAGTACCTGCAGTTTGGGGGCGGAGCAACAGGAGTACTTACAGTGTGGGGGCGGAGCAACAGGAGTACTTGCAGTGTGGGGGCGGAGCAACAGGAGTACTGCAGTGTGGGGGCGGAGCAACAGGAGTACCTGCAGTGTGGGGGCGGAGTAACAGGAGTACCTGCAGTGTGGGGGCGGAGCAACAGGAGTACCTGCAGTGTGGGGGCGGAGCAACAGGAGTACTGCAGTGTGGGGGCGGAGCAACAGGAGTACTGCAGTGTGGGGGCGGAGCAACAGGAGTACCTGCAGTGTGGGGGCGGAGCAACAGGAGTACTGCAGTGTGAGTGTGGAGTAACAGGAGTACCTGCAATGTGGGGGCGGAGCAACAGGAGTACCTGCAGTGTGGGGGCGGAGTAACAGGAGTACCTGCAGTGTGGGGGCGGAGTAAAAGGAGTACCTGCAGTGTGGGGGCGGAGCAACAGGAGTACCTGCAGTGTGGGGGCGGAGCAACAGGAGTACCTGCAGTGTGGGGGGCGGAGCAACAGGAGTACCTGCAGTGTGGGGGCGGAGCAACAGGAGTACCTGCAGTGTGGGGGCGGAGCAACAGGAGTACCTGCAGTGTGGGGGCGGAGCAACAGGAGTACCTGCAGTTTGGGGGCGGAGCAACAGGAGTACCTGCAGTGTGGGGGCGGAGCAACAGGAGTACCTGCAGTGTGGGGGCGTGGCCCTTCTCAGCACACACGTGTAACGGCGACCGGCCCCAGCAGTCCAGGGTGTTGATCTCAGCGCCGAGAGAAAGCAGGTCTTGTGCGATCAGGTGCTGATCTGCAGCAACACTGACCTGGAACGCACTCTGATTGGAGGAAGCAAGAGATCAGATGAGTAATAGTAATAACAGGGTGTGTGCACAGGTGTGTTTTCACAGGTAATCCCATCGGTTAAGGGAGTGACTTCTCGGGGCTGTACCTGCTGGTTATGTTCCTTCATGTCCAGCATGTCAATGGCGGCCATTTTCCTGGCGAGGACGTAAGCCAGAGCTCTCCTGCCCTGAGCCACTGCGATGTGCAAGAACCTGCGAATCAGACACCAATCACTGATTCTATGATCACAGGTCATGATTCTCTATGATTCTCAGCCTGTGATTCTCTAACTCTGAGGAGCGCTTGCACATCAGTAATGATCTGAAGACTCACGTGTCTCCGTCTCCGTCTCGAGTGCTGAGCTCCACAGGACTGAGAGCCGCCAGTTTCCGCTCCTCCTGCTGGATCTGCCACTGGAAGAAGGACACTGGGACGACTGGGGTCACATGGTGTGTGTGCGCTGGGATGGAGTGTGTGTAAGAGCAGCTAGTGTACAGGGGCAGAAGAGACTCACGACACACACTCTCAGCTTCAGAGAGAGACTCGTGACACACACGCGCCGGGCATCCGCTCACGCTCACGGACTCGATGGACAGCACCTCGCCGATGTCCTCCAGCATCTCAGTGTCGTAGAGCAAGTTCCCACCGCCAACACATGCAGACTGAGAGAAGCACAGCAAGAGTTCAACCGTTACTGCACAGGATCATGTGAATGTGAACAGGGTTAGTACTAACACACACACTGAGGGCTGATTGTAGGACTGTAGGGTTCGTCACCACACAAGACCAATCGTCACCAGATCGTCTCTTGCTTCGGATTTGAGAAGTTTCAAAACTAATTTAACTCAAATTTATTTAAAATTTAGAAGATTCTTATTAAACGGTATAACACAGAAGAACAAAACACACACAGATCTTTTTCCATTAGAATCACAGAAAGATGACACTGAATATTAGACGCACCAGAATGTTTCCGTCGGGCGCCTCGCACTCGTTTCGCTGGACAATGAGACGGACTCTCCGGTTGCCTCTTCGTTCCCTGCAGCAAATGAGTCACGGCTACGATAAAACAGGAAATTAATCTTCCAGTTATTTTTGACAAACAACTTCCTTGTACTATTAGAACTCATAACTGCATACGGTGATGTAGTTACCTGGATATTCACTTTCAAATTGATATTGCTGAACCTGTGAAGAAGCAAATAATTATGTCCGTTAATAATAATACAATACGAAATACAGCACTGTGGATTTATAAACCCGTCATAAAACATGAAATAATGTGTTAATAAGCACCTGGATGTCGTGATGGCGCTTCTGCAGGATCAGCTCTTTGACTGTGTTCTTCACTCGAACACCTTGATAGTGACTCCGTTTACGATCTTCTACAATTAAACATCATTAACTTTAATCCCTTTAATTACTGTCCTCTGAAACACTGAATAACATACTTTAGTTGCTCAAACTTAAATAATAGTTTGACCAAGCAGTTAGTCAAGTGGTAATCAATCAGTTATACTTTTCAGATTTAAATTAGAACAATCTACATTTTTATGTAAACGGATTTTTAAAAAAAAGTTATGATCAGTCTTGTGGGAGAAAAGGGTTAGCCTAAATTACTAACTTCCTGACTTTTCTAAGTAGTTTTACGCTAAGGTTTTATTCACCAACACATTGTTTTCTTGACTCGCATTCACTTCGCTAAATTAAAATGTAATTACATTTTTCGTTATTAATTGTAAGTATTACATAGCGATTCGTTATTTCCTACCGTTGACGGAGTTCCGCGGGCTTCCCGCATCGCTCCAGCTCTGGTCCGAGTCCGAGTTCGGGGACCCGGCCGACAGGTTCGGTTCTGTGGGAGAAGAACAACCGTAGAACGACCACAGGTGGACCGGACTGGTCATAACATCGGTGTCCCGGTCCAGAAGACCCGACAATTCCTCAGAAACTCTGTCAATTATCATTTTCTTTTGCTGTGACTGACGCGCGTCTAAGCGTTTGATCTGAATGATGCGACGCGACACTCGCTGAAGAATTTATTAGCGTGTGACGTATGCCGTGACGTCAGGACACGCCTTCATTAATAGGCTACGCTACTTCATGATTACACGCACCCACATTCAAAATCATTTATGTAATTAAAATATAATTAAAACAACATTATGAGAGATTCGGCTCTTGTTTTCAGATGTGAGCCTGATCAGGGAACATACCATCAAGATCTTCATGAACTGAACATTTCTGTTATTGACTGATCCAAATCAATCCAACAACACCATTTAGAAATGTATTGAACCAGATAATCCACATCTACAATTCAAAACAATGTAAATGAACGAACGAACGAACGAATAAGGTTAGTCTATGTTATCAAATATGAAGAAACAGCACAAAAGGAAGAACAGGTTATATGTTAAATGAATCACAAGAACAAACTCAAATGATCCCTGTAGATAAAGAGCTCCACCTAGTGGTGTTAGTGCTAGTGTTTGTCAAGTCACCTTTATTTATATAGTGCTTTTTACAATACAGATTGTATCAAAGCAGCTTCACAGTGATAACATGAAAATAAAACAACAAAGTTTGTTTCTAGAAGAAAAACACTTCATCGTCCACCTTAAGGCAGATCAATAATATTGTTGAATATTAAATGTCCCCAACTAAGCAAGCCAGAAGCCAAGGCAACAGTGGCAAGGAATCAAAACTCCATCAGTGACAGAATGGTTCTGGGCCAGTTCTCTTTTTGGCCAACGAGCGAACAGTGTATGATTATGATTCGGGCAGCATTACAGGTCAGAAGTCAGATTGGATCAGAACATTCAGAGTATTTATCCATTTCCATCTGGTTGGAGGTCGGAGTCATCACGCCGGAGACGAGTTGTTGAGGTGTCCATGAGGCTTTCACGGGGCCGATGAGGCTGCACTTCAGGGATGCGTTGTGGACAGGTCCAGGCGCAGGTCCACCGTCTGATCTGGATACGGCCCGGATCCGGCTGACTTCAGTAAACCTTGGAATAAACAGAAAGACTAAAATTAGCGTAGATGCTATTCTTCTAATGATGTAACGAGCAAATCAGGTGTTAGAGGAAGTGTCCCAGGCTCCGGCTGACCTAATCTATGCAGCCTAATAATCATTTAACTGATTTGAGTTATAGAAGTCTATAATGTGTTATGTGTATGCTAGGCCAAAGAGATGTGTCTTTAATCTAGCTTTGAACTGACAGAGTGTGTCTGCTTCCCGGACAATGTTAGGAAGACTGTTCCAGAGTTTTGGTGCTAAATAGGAAAAGGATCTACCGCCAGCAGTCGATTCTGATATTCTAGGTATTATTAACTGGCCGGAGTTTTGAGATCGCAGTAGACGTGAAGGACTATAATGCGTTAAGAGCTCGCTCAAGAACTGCGGAGATAAACCATTTAGTGCTTTGTAAGTGATCAGCAATATTTTAAAATGTATACGATGTTTAATAGGCAGCCAATGCAGTGTTGACAGAACGGGGCTAATATGGTCATACTTCCTGGTTCTGGTAAGAACTCGAGCTGCTGCGTTTTGGACCAGCTGTAGTTTGTTTATTAAGCGTGCAGGGCAACCACCCAGTAGAGCATTACAATAATCTAGCCTTGATGTAATGAACGCATCAACTAATTGTTCTGCATTTGTCATTGAAAGCATATTGCGTAATTTAGATATATTTTTAAGAGGGAAAAAAGCGGTTTTACAGATACTAGACACGTGACTTTCAAATGAAAGATTGGTATCAAAGAGCAAACACACACACACACACACCCAGGTTCCTAACCGACGACGAGGACTTAACAGAGCAGCCATCAAGTGTTAGACAGTACTCTAGGTTATTACGTGTGGAAGTTTTTTGCCCAATAATTAGAAAGTTTTTTTTTTCAGAATTAAGTTGTAGGAAATTGCTAGTCATCCAGTTTTTTATATCAGCTATGCATTCTATTAATTTTGTGAATTGGTAAGTTTCGTCAGGGCGTGAAGAAATATACAGCTGAGTATCGTCGGTATAACAGTGAAAACTGCCATGCTTCCTATGATATCTCCTAATGGTAGCATGTACAGAGTGAACAGCAGCGGTCCTAGTACTGAGCCTTGTGGTACGCCATACTGAACTGTTTGTGTTGTTAGTGGAAGTGTTTGTGTTGTTAGTGAAAGTGTTTGTGTTGTTAGTGAAAGTGTTTGTGTTATTGTTACTGTTAGTCAGTCCTGCAGCTGCAACACAGTGAAGATGTGAATATACTACGTTCTTTCTCTCAAGGAGAGGAGACTTTAATCTAACTCAGTAAAGTAAGACTTTAACTACGAAATGGTCCCTTAAACTATAGACATCAATGACCCCTGTGACCATAGCTGTCAGGTTACCCCAGAAAAACAGATGTATGTATTGACACGTTAAAGAAGTCAATTTCATTTCTGGAAGCCGGGCTAAATGAGCGAGTACTGTTACTGCATTCCTGCCATTTGAGCCAGAGCCTCAGTCACCTCTCAGTCTTTTCATACAGACATTAGTAATCACTCATTACATATACATGAAGCAGCAGTGGATTTCAGAATCCCCCCTTCAGAAGACATTCAAGATGACCTCTGATTGGTCCACACATGCTCCGAATACTCAGCCTGAAACGCCATCGGACCCGCAGCCTGTCAGACATTCACCTGCCGAAAGGATCAGGATCGGGTTAGAGATGGAGTGTGTGACCTCTGACCTCTGTATCAGCCATGGGAGAGAAGTGTAGAATCATAGAGCTGGTCCTGTAGAGTCAGCAGTGTTCACAGCGAGTTTATTCACTGTAACGTTTGTGATGTTATTAATCAATCACCTTTTGGTGCAGGACAAAGCATGTTTTCTTTCTAACCTATTGATGGGAATGACCACAATGGTGAAGGAAAGTAAAACTTTATTTTCAAAAAAGTTTTGTTAAATATATGACAGAAAAAACGATAAAAATGTGAAATAAATTAACACTCATTGCATATGCCACACAGAACACCTGCTGCAGCACATACTGTAAATATCCAGATGCACACATACGAAAATTTATGATAAAGGCTATTAAACTCTCAACAGGTTCAAACTATCAAATAAATTCACATTTATTCCACACACCTACATGCTCCTCTACAGTTCAAGGCTATTTCTGGTTGTGTCGTCAGAATTTACGTTTAATAAGGAAACCAGTCGACTGATAAGTGGACTGAAAGAACTCGGCACTCTGGGTAAGTGAATATGTGAAGTACGTCAATGACTTCTGACAGAAAGCTTTATACTGATATTCCAACCGTGTAAATGCATGCTCTACACTGTTAAAGAGATGGAAGGCAGCAGCGGCCAGTCATATAAAAGTCCTTGTTGAGTTAAACACACAACCTTGTTCAATCAGAGTGTTTGACGGATGACTAATGTAATATGGAAAAGACATGTCTATTGAAGTCTAGTGATGATCGTCAAGAAAAGCCAAAGCTTCATTTATGAAGGTATGGAGTCTCATCAGTCTGATGTCCTGTGATGCCCAAACGTCCAGCACCGGTCAGGACAAGCACTCCTGTTTTCCCTGAGGAGAGAGATCAGATGTTGTGTCTCCCTCCTCCTCCTCCTGCAGTCGCTGTACGGATGAGAGATACTGCTGTAACAGACTGTCTCCAGCGGCCCGAGTCCCCGACCCAAGCGAGAGAACCGGGGATCCGGGCGCTGGGGATCCGGCTGAGATTCGGCTGGTGTCCGGCGCTGGGGATCCGGCTAGGATTCGGCTGGTGTCCGGCGCTGGGGGTCCGGCTGAGATTCGGCTGGTGTTCGGTGCTGGGGATCCGGCTAGGATTCGGCTGGTGTCCGGCGCTGGGGGTCCGGCTGAGATTCGGCTGGTGTCCGGCGCTGGGGATCCGGCTAGGATTCGGCTGGTGTCCGGCGCTGGGGGTCCGGCTGAGATTTGGCTGGTGTCCGGTGCTGGGGGTCCGGCTGAGATTCGGCTGGTGTTCGGTGCTGGGAATCTTGCCCTAATCCGGCTGGAGTCCGGCGTTTCCTGTCTCTCTCCGAGGGAATGGAAACCGGACTCCGGGATGGAGATCTCAGTGCTGACGGGAGCGACAGCAAGAATGCTGGGATTGAATGCAGAGCTCTCATTCACAGACGACTGCCACTCCAGCACAACCTGAAGCTGTTGGATAAACACAGTCAGAAATATTAATTATCTGCCATAAAGTGTATTTTGCACAAAAACTAAAACGAAACCCCTTATTATCCCTACGACTAAGGGTGGGTTGATATACGGTAGAAATTAGTCAATCAGTAGAGACTTTGTAGTTTCCTCTCTAGAGCTGCACAATATATTCGATATCGCGATGTCAAGGACAGGGATCGTAGTTGATCCGTAGGGACCAGCAACCTGTTTCAAAATGCATGCGATTATCAGATTAATCAGGACAGAGCTTAGGACGCGGATTAATTTTAGAACACCTTTCCAGCGCAGGAGAGAGCAAAGCGGGAAAGCCTGAAAACAGACGAGAGGTTTCTTTGATTTGCTCCACACGTGAGTTACTCTGAATAACACTGGGTCAAACTGAGTAACGCTGGGTCACACTGAGTAACACTGAGTAACGCTGAGTCACACTGAGTAACGCTGGGTCACACTGAGTAACACTGGGTCACACTGAGTAACACTGGGTCACACTGAGTAACACTGGGTCACACTGAGTAACACTGAGTCACACTGAGTAACACTGTGTAACACTGGGTCACACTGAGTAACACTGGGTCACACTGAGTAACACTGGGTCACACTGAGTAACACTGGGTCACACTGAGTAACGCTGGGTCACACTGGGTAACGCTGGGTCACACTGAGTAAAACTGGGTCACACTGAGTAACACTGGGTCACACTGAGTAACACTGGGTCACACTGAGTAACACTGGGTCACGCTGAGTAACACTGGATCACACTGAGTAACACTGGGTCACACTGAGTAACACTGGGTCACACTGAGTAACACTGGGTCACACCGAGTAACACTGAGTAACACTGGGTCACACTGAGTAACACTGGGTCACACTGAGTAACACTGGGTCACACTGAGTAACACTGGGTGACTGAGTAACACTGGGTCACACTGAGTAACACTGGGTCATACTCAGTAACACTGGGTCACACCGAGTAACACTGAGTCACACCGAGTAACACTGAGTAACACTGAGTAACACTGAGTAACACTGGGTCACACTGAGTAACACTGGGTCACACTGAGTAACACTGGGTCACACTGAGTAACACTGAGTAACACTGGGTCACACTGAGTAACACTGAGTAACACTGGGTCACACTGAGTAACACTGGGTCACACTGAGTAACACTGGGTCACACCGAGTAACACTGGGTCACACTGAGTAACACTGGGTCACACTGAGTAACACTGGGTGACTGAGTAACACTGGGTCACACTGAGTAACACTGGGTCACACCGAGTAACACTGGGTCACACCGAGTAACACTGGGTCACACTGAGTAACACTGGGTCACACTGAGTAACACTGGGTCACACTGAGTAACACTGAGTAACACTGGGTGACTGAGTAACACTGGGTCACACTGAGTAACACTGGGTCACATTGAGTAACACTGGGTCACACCGAGTAACACGGTGTGACCCAGTGTTACTCAGTGTTACTCAGTGTGACCCAGTGTTACTCGGTGTGACCCAGTGTTACTCAGTGTTACTCAGAGTAACACTGGGTCACACTGAGTAACACTGGGTCACACTGAGTAACACTGGGTCACACCGAGTAACACTGGGTCACACCGAGTAACACTGAGTAACACTGGGTCACACCGAGTAACACTGGGTCACACTGAGTAACACTGGGTGACTGAGTAACACTGGGTCACACCGAGTAACACTGAGTAACACTGGGTCACACTGAGTAACACTGGGTCACACTGAGTAACACTGGGTCACACTGAGTAACACTGGGTGACTGAGTAACACTGGGTCACACTGAGTCACACTGAGTAACACTGGGTCACACCGAGTAACACTGGGTCACACCGAGTAACACTGGGTCACACTGAGTAACACTGGGTGACTGAGTAACACTGAGTAACACTGGGTGACTGAGTAACACTGGGTCACACTGAGTAACACTGGGTCACATTGAGTAACACTGGGTCACACCGAGTAACACGGTGTGACCCAGTGTTACTCAGTGTTACTCAGTGTGACCCAGTGTTACTCGGTGTGACCCAGTGTTACTCAGTGTTACTCAGAGTAACACTGGGTCACACTGAGTAACACTGGGTCACACCGAGTAACACTGGGTCACACCGAGTAACACTGGGTCACACCGAGTAACACTGAGTAACACTGAGAAACACTGGGTCACACTGAGAAACACTGGGTCACACCGAGTAACACTGGGTCACACTGAGTAACACTGGGTGACTGAGTAACACTGGGTCACACTGAGTAACACTGGGTTACTGAGTAACACTGGGTCACACTGAGTAACACTGGGTCACACCGAGTAACACTGGGTCACACCGAGTAACACTGGGTCACACTGAGTAACACTGGGTCACACTGAGTAACACTGAGTAACACTGGGTGACTGAGTAACACTGGGTCACACTGAGTAACACTGGGTCACACTGAGTAACACTGGGTCACACCGAGTAACACTGGGTCACACCGAGTAACACTGAGTAACACTGAGAAACACTGGGTCACACCGAGTAACACTGGGTCACACTGAGTAACACTGGGTGACTGAGTAACACTGGGTCACACCGAGTAACACTGGGTCACACTGAGTAACACTGGGTCACACTGAGTAACACTGGGTCACACTGAGTAACACTGGGTGACTGAGTAACACTGGGTCACACTGAGTCACACTGAGTAACACTGGGTCACACCGAGTAACACTGGGTCACACCGAGTAACACTGGGTCACACTGAGTAACACTGGGTGACTGAGTCACACTGAGTAACACTGGGTCACACTGAGTAACACTGGGTCACACTGAGTAACACTGGGTGACTGAGTAACACTGGGTCACACTGAGTAACACTGGGTCACACTGAGTAACACTGGGTCACACTGAGTAACACTGGGTCACACTGAGTAACACTGGGTCACACTGAGTAACACTGGGTCACACTGAGTAACACTGAGTAACACTGGGTCACACTGAGTAACACTGGGTCACACTGAGTAACACTGGGTCACACTGAGTAACACTGGGTCACACTGAGTAACACTGAGTAACACTGGGTCACACTGAGTAACACTGAGTAACACTGAGTAACACTGGGTCACACTGAGTAACACTGGGTCACACTGAGTAACACTGGGTCACACTGAGTAACACTGGGTGACTGAGTAACACTGGGTCACACTGAGTAACCACTGAGTAACACTGGGTCACACTGAGTAACACTGGGTCACACTGAGTAACACTGGGTCACACTTAGTAACACTGGGTAACACTGAGTAACACTGGGTCACACTGAGTAACACTGGTGACTGAGTAACACTGGGTCACACTGAGTAACACTGAGTAACACTGGGTCACACTGAGTAACACTGGGTCACACTGAGTAACACTGGGTGGACTGAGTAACACAGGGTCACACTGAGTAACACTGGGTCACACTGAGTAACACTGGGTGACTGAGTAACACTGGGTCACACTGAGTAACACTGGGTCACACTGAGTAACACTGGGTGACACTGGGTGACTGAGTAACACTGGGTCCACACTGAGTAACACTGAGTAACACTGGGTCACACTGAGTAACACTGGGTCACACTGAGTTACACTGGGTCACACTGAGTAACACTGGGTGACTGAGTAACACTGGGTCACACCGAGTAACACTGAGTAACACTGGGTCACACTGAGTAACACTGGGTCACACTGAGTAAACACTGGGTGACTGAGTAACACTGGGTCACACTGAGTCACACTGAGTACACTGGGTCACACCGATAACACTGGGTCACACCGAGTAACACTGGGTCACACTGAGTAACACTGGTGACTGAGTAACACTGAGTAACACTGGGTGACTGAGTAACACTGGTCACACTGAGTAACACTGGGTCACATTGAGTAACACTGGGTCACACCGAGTAACACGGTGTGACCCAGTGTTACTCAGTGTTACTCAGTGTGACCCAGTGTTTACTCGGTGTGACCCAGTGTTACTCAGTGTTACTCAGAGTAACACTGGGTCACACTGAGTAACACTGGGTCACACCGAGTAACACTGGGTCACACCGAGTAACACTGGGTCACACCGAGTAACACTGAGTAACACTGAGAAACACATGGGTCACACCGAGTAACACTGGGTCACACTGAGTAACACTGGGTGGACTGAGTAACACTGGGTCACACTGAGTAACACTGGGTTACTGAGTAACACTGGGTCACAACTGAGTAACACTGGGTCACACCGAGTAACACTGGGTCACACCGAGTAACACTGGGTCACACTGAGTAACACTGGGTCACACTGAGTAACACTGGGTCACACTGAGTAACACTGAGTAACACTGGGTGACTGAGTAACACTGGGTCACACTGAGTAACACTGGGTCACACTGAGTAACACTGGGTCACACCGAGTAACCTGGGTCCACACCGAGTAACACTGAGTAACACTGAGAAACACTGTGGTCACACCGAGTAACACTGGGTCACACTGAGTAACACTGGGTGACTGAGTAACACTGGGTCACACCGAGTAACACTGAGTAACACTGGGTCACACTGAGTTAACACTGGGTCACACTGAGTAAACACTGGGTCACACTGAGTAACACTGGGTCACACTGAGTAACACTGGGTCACACTGAGTCACACTGAGTAACACTGGGTCACACCGAGTAACACTGGGTCACACCGAGTAACACTGGGTCACACTGAGTAACACTGGGTGACTGAGTCACACTGAGTAACACTGGGTCACACTGAGTAACACTGGGTCACACTGAGTAACACTGGGTGACTGAGTAACACTGGGTCACACTGAGTAACACTGGGTCACACTGAGTAACACTGGGTCACACTGAGTAACACTGGGTCACACTGAGTAACACTGGGTCACACTGAGTAACACTGAGTAACACTGGGTCACACTGAGTAACACTGGGTCACACTGAGTAACACTGGGTCACACTGAGTAACACTGGGTCACACTGAGTAAACACTGAGTAACACTGGGTCACACTGAGTAACACTGAGTAACACTGAGTAACACTGGGTCACACTGAGTAACACTGGGTCACACTGAGTAACACTGGGTCACACTGAGTAAACACTGGGTGACTGAGTAACACTGGGTCACACTGAGTAACACTGAGTAACACTGGGTCACACTGAGTAACACTGGGTCACACTGAGTAACACTGGGTCACACTTAGTAAACACTGGGTAACACTGAGTAACACTGGGTCACACTGAGTAACACTGGGTGACTGAGTAACACTGGGTCACACTGAGTAACACTGAGTAACACTGGGTCACACTGAGTAACACTGGGTCACACTGAGTAACACTGGGTGACTGAGTAACACTGGGTCACACTGGGTCACACTGAGTAACACTGGGTCACACTGAGTAACACTGGGTGACTGAGTAACACTGGGTCACACTGAGTAACACTGGGTCACACTGAGTAACACTGGGTGACACTGGGTGACTGAGTAACACTGGGTCACACTGAGTAACACTGAGTAACACTGGGTCACACTGAGTAACACTGGGTCACACTGAGTTACACTGGGTCACAATGAGTAACACTGGGTGACTGAGTAACACTGGGTCACACTGGGTCACACTGAGTAACACTGGGTGACTGAGTAACACTGGGTCACACCGAGTAACACTGGGTCACACTGAGTAACACTGGGTCACAATGAGTAACGCTGGGTCACACTGAGTAACACTGGGTGACTGAGTAAACACTGGGTCACACTGAGTCACACTGGGTCACATCGAGTAACACTGAGTAACACTGGGTCACACCGAGTAACACTGGGTCACACTGATGTAAACACTGGGTGACTGAGTAACACTGGGTCACATCGAGTAAAACTGAGTAACACTGGGTCACACTGAGTAACACTGGTCACACTGAGTAACACAGGGTCACACTGAGTAACACTGGGTGACTGAGTAAACACTGGGTCACACTGAGTCACACTGGGTCACATCGAGTAACACTGAGTAACACTGGGTCACACCGAGTAACACTGGGTCACACTGGGTCACACTGAGTAACACTGGGTCACACCGAGTAACACTGGGTCACACTGAGTAACACTGGGTCACACTGAGTAACACCTGGTCACCTGAGTAACACTGAGTAACACTGGGTCACACTGGGTCACACTGAGTAACACTGGGTGACACCGAGTAACACTGGTCACACCGAGTAACACTGGTCACATTGAGTAACACTGAGTAACACTGAGTAACACTGGGTCACAGCTGAGTAACACTGGGTGACTGAGTAACACTGGTCACACTGAGTAACACTGGGTCACACCGAGTAACACTGGGTCACACCGAGTAACACTGAGTAACACCGGGTCACACTGAGTAACACTGGGCCACACTGAGTAACACTGGGTGACTGAGTAACACTGGGTTACACTGAGTAACACTGGATCACACTGAGTAACACTGGGTCACACTAACACTGGGGTCACAATGAGTAACACTGGGTCACACTGAGTAAACACTGGGTCACACTGAGTAACACTGGGTCACACTGAGTAACACTGGGTGACTGAGTAACACTGGGTCACACTGAGTAACACTGGGTCACACTGAGTAACACTGGGTCACACCGAGTAACACTGGGTCACCGAGTAACACTGGATCACACCGAGTAACACTGGATCACACTGAGTAACACTGGGTCACACTGGGTCACACTGAGTAACACTGGGTCACACTGAGTAACACTGGGTCACACTGAGTAACACTGGGTGACTGAGTAACACTGGGTCAACACTGAGTAACACTGGGTCACAATGAGTAACACTGGGTCACACTGAGTAACACTGGGTCACACTGAGTAACACTGGGTGACTGAGTAACACTGAGTAACACTGGGTCACACCGAGTAACACTGGATCACACTGAGTAACACTGGATCACACTGAGTAACACTGGATCACACTGAGTAACACTGGGTCACACTGAGTAACACTGGGTCACACTGAGTAACACTGGGTCACACTGAGTAACACTGGGTCACACTGAGTAACACTGGGTCACACCGAGTAACACTGAGTAACACTGGGTCACACTGAGTAACACTGGGTCACACTGAGTAACACTGGGTCACACCGAGTAACACTGAGTAACACTGGGTCACACCGAGTAACACTGGGTCAAACTGAGTAATACTGGGTCACACTGGGTCACAATGAGTAACACTGGGTCACACCGAGTAACATTGAGTAACACTGGGTCACACCGAGTAACACTGGGTCACACCGAGTAACACTGGGTGACTGAGTAACACTGGGTCACACGAGTAACATTGAGTAACACTGGGTCACACCGAGTAACACTGGGTCACACCTGAGTAACACTGGGTCACACCAAGTAACACTGGGTGACTGAGTAACACTGGGTCACACCGAGTAACACTGAGTAACACCGGGTCACACTGAGTAACACTGGGTCACAATGAGTAACACTGGGTCACACCGAGTAACACTGGGTCACACTGAGTAATACTGGGTCACACTGAGTAACACTGGGTCACACCGAGTAACACTGGGTTACTGAGTAACACTGGGTCACACCGAGTAACACTGAGTAACACCGGGTCACACTGAGTAACACTGGGTCACACTGAGTAACACTGGTCACACTGAGTAACACCTGGGTGAACTGAGTACACTGGGTCACACTGAGTCCACACTGAGTAACACTGGGTGACTGAGTAACACTGGGTCACACTGAGTAACACTGGGTCAAACTGAGTAACACTGGGTCACACTGAGTAACACTGGGTCACACTGAGTTACACTGGGGTCACACTGAGTAACACTGGGTCACAATGAGTAACACTGGGTCACACTGAGTAACACTGGGTCACACTGAGTAACACTGGGTCACCACTGAGTCACACTGAGTAACACTGGGTGACTGAGTAACACAGGGTCACACCGAGTAACACTGAGTAACACTGGGTCACACTGAGTAACACTGGGTCCACACTGAGTAACACTGAGTAACACTGAGTCACACTGAGTAACCTGGATGACTGAGTAACACAGGGTCACACCGAGTAACACTGAGTAACACTGGGTCCACACTGAGTAACACTGGGTCACACTGAGTAACACTGGGTCACACCGAGTAACACTGAGTAACACTGGGTCACACCGAGTAACACTGGGTCACACCGAGTAATAACTGGGTCACACTGAGTTACACTGGGTCACAATGAGTAACACTGGGTCACACACCGAGTAACACTGAGTAACACTGGGTCACACCGAGTAACACTGGGTCACACCGAGTAACACTGGGTCACACCGAGTAACACTGGGTCACACTGAGTACACTGGGTCACACTGAGTAACACTGGGTCACACTGAGTAACACTGGGTCACAATGAGTAACACTGGGTCACAATGAGTAACACTGGGTCACACTGAGTAACACTGGGTGACTGAGTAACACTGGGTCACACTGAGTAACACTGGGTCACACTGAGTAACACTGGGTCACACCGAGTAACACTGAGTAACACTGGGTCACACTGAGTAACACTGGGTCACACTGAGTAACACTGGGTCACACCAAGTAACACTGAGTAACACCGGGTCACACCGATTAACACTGGGTCACACTGAGTAATACTGGGTCACACTAAGTTACACTGGGTCACAATGAGTAACACTGGGTCACACCTGAGTAACACTGGGTCACACTGAGTTTACACTGGGTCACAATGAGTAACACTGGGTCACACTGAGTAACACTGGGTCACACTGAGTTACACTGGGTCACAATGAGTAACACTGGGTCACACTGAGTAACACTGGGTCACACTGAGTAACACTGGGTCACAATGAGTAACACTGGGTCACAATGAGTAACACTGGGTCACAATGAGTAACACTGGGTCACACCGAGTAACACTGGGTCACAATGAGTAACACTGGGTCACAATGAGTAACACTGGGTCACAATGAGTAACACTGGGTCACACTGAGTAACACTGGGTCACACTGAGTAACACTGAGTAACACTGGGTCACACTGAGTAACACTGGGTCACACTGAGTAACACTGGGTCACACTGAGTAACACTGGGTCACACTGAGTTACACTGAGTCACACTGAGTAACACTGGGGTCACACTGAGTAACACTGGGTCACAATGAGTAACACTGGGTCACAATGAGTAACACTGGGTCACAATGAGTAACACTGGGTCACAATGAGTAACAGACTGGGTCACACCGAGTAACACTGGGTCACAATGAGTAACACTGGGTCACACTGAGTAACACTGGGTCACACTGAGTAACACTGGGTCACACTGAGTAACACTGGGTCACACTGAGTAACACTGAGTAACACTGGGTCACACTGAGTTACACTGGGTCACAATGAGTAACACTGGGTCACAATGAGTAACACTGGGTCACACTGAGTAACACTGGGTCACACTGAGTAACACTGGGTCACAATGAGTAACACTGGGTCACACTGAGTAACACTGGGTCACACTGAGTAACACTGGGTCACAATGAGTAACACTGAGTCACAATGAGTAACACTGGGTCACACTGAGTAACACTGGGTCACACTGAGTAACACTTGGTCACACTGAGTAAACACTGGGTCACACTGAGTAACACTGGGTCACACTGAGTAAACACTGGGTCACACTGAGTAACACTGGGTCACAATGAGTAACACTGGGTCACAATTGAGTAACACTGGGTCACAATGAGTAACACTGGGTCACAATGAGTAACACTGGGTCACAATGAGTAACACTGGGTCACACTGAGTAACACTGGGTGACTGAGTAACACTAGGTCACACTGAGTAACACTGGGTCACACTGAGTAACACTGGGTGACTGAGTAACACTAGGTCACTGAGTTACACTGGGTCACAATGAGTAACACTGGGTCACACTGAGTAACACTGGGTCACACTGAGTTACACTGGGTCACAATGAGTAACACTGGGTCACACTGAGTAACACTGGGTCACAATGAGTAACACTGGTCACACTGAGTAGCACTGGGTCACACTGAGTAACACTGGGTCACAATGAGTAACACTGGGTCACACTGAGTAACACTGGTCACACTGAGTAACAACTGGGTCACAATGAGTAACACTGGGTCAACACTGAGTAACACTGGGTCACACTGAGTAACACTGGGTCACACTGAGTAACACTGGGTCACACTGAGTAACACTGGGTCACAATGAGTAACACTGGGTCACAATGAGTAACACTGGGTCACAATGAGTAACACTGGGGTCACACTGAGTAACACTGGGTGACTGAGTAACACTAGGTCACACTGAGTAACACTGGGTCACACTGAGTAACACTGGTGACTGAGTAACACTAGGTCACACTGAGTAACACTGGGTCACACTGAGTAACACTGGGTCACAATGATTAACACTGGGTCACACTGAGTAACACTGGGTCACACTGAGTAACACTGGGTCACACTGAGTAACACTGGGGTCACAATGAGTAACACTGGGTCACAATGAGTAACACTGGGTCACAATGAGTAACACTGGGTCACACTGAGTAACACTGGGTGACTGAGTAACACTAGGTCACACTGAGTAACACTGGGTCACACTGAGTATACACTGGGTGACTGAGTAACACTAGGTCACACTGAGTAACACTGGGTCACACTGAGTAACACTGGGTCACAATGAGTAACACTGGGTCACACTGAGTAACGAACTGGGTCACACTGAGTAACACTGGGTCACACTGAGTAACACTGGGTCACACTGAGTAACTGGTCACACTGAGTAACACTGGGTCACACTGGGTCACACTGAGTAACACTGGGTCACACTGAGTAACACTGGGTCACAATGAGTAACACTGGGTCACAATGAGTAACACTGGGTCACACTGAGTAACACTGGGTCACACTGAGTAACACTGGGTCACATGAGTAACACTGGGTCACACTGAGTAACACTGGGTCACACTGAGTAACACTGGGTCACAATGAGTAACACTGGGTCACACTGAGTAACACTGGGTCACACTGAGTAACACTGGGTCACACTGAGTAACACTGGGTCACACTGGGTCACACTGAGTAACACTGGGGTCACACTGAGTAACACTGGGTCACAATGAGTAACACTGGGTCACACTGGAGTAACACTGGGTCACACTGAGTAACACTGGGTCACAATGAGTAACACTGGGTCACAATGAGTAACACTGGGTCACAATGAGTAACACTGGGTCACAATGAGTAACACTGGGTCACAATGAGTAACACTGGGTCACAATGAGTAACCCGGTGACGACGCTTCACATATTCTCTCGGTCATGGGCTATTCCCCGGATGGCTGAGAGCGCGAGTCTCCATCAGGATACTGACCTGCTTCCACAGGAACTTCACCGCTTCTTCTTGCACACGTCTCTGCAGTCGGTCATCTTCTTGTTGCTTGCGCACCCCTGCAAAGCATAATAGTTACTGGGGAATACTTGACACTGTTTAAGCTTACGTTATAGTTAAAGCAGCTTTAGTGTTGGAACTGATCAGCGATTCACAGAAATACAAGAATGATTCAGGATCTATAAGATGAAACTTTTCAAATCTTTCCTTTAGTCTTTATTCAGTAAATCTTTCTGACAAAGTCTTGATAACTTAGGGCTGGTATCGTTCAAATATTTCGATACCGATACCTTGAATTCGATACCGGTTCCTGAACGATACTTTTTTCGATACCAATTTTATGAAATCCGGTTTAAACAACATTACCTCAAAAAACGTTGGTTTTATTTTGTCAATTTGTTAGGGTTAGGGTGTATAATAGTTACATAATCAAACTATTTGTTCGAAATTGTTTCATTTAAAAGTAGACATTTCATGCCTATACAGTGTTTAGAAGTGTTTTAACTAGTGTTTTTCCACCACAGCCAATCATGCTGCATTCTCATTGGCTCACTGACGTTGACGAGATTAATCCCTTAGGAATCGAAATTGGTACCGAACGACAAGGCATGTTTCCATACTTGATAGAATGGAGACAATTCGGTCGGTACCTAAAAAGTATCGAACTCGATACCCAGCCCTATGATGACTTTTGGAATTGTTTGACATATGGAGTGTTTAATGCTGAGGAGTTTCACCTGTCCAGTTCTGCGGTCAGGTGGACGATGTGATCCTGCATTCTGCGCAGGCGTATCTCGGCTCGCACTTCTCTGGCCTGTGAGTGACAGTGGCGTGTGTGGTGACCCCTCCACCAGGCCTGGATCCTCACAGCGGCGTCATGTGTCCCAGTCCCCAGTCCTCCCACAATCCTCCACAGTCTTCCCACAATCCTCCACAAGCCCGTTCTGGAATACGGCGTCCCCGTTACACTGCGCGTCTGTGTGACTGAGCTGCTCCAAACCATCCGATCCACGTGTGCGAGACGTGAGGATAGCCCCGCCCCCTGACCCCTCCCCCGGTGGGCGGGGCTGAGCGGATGTGGGAGGAGCCAGGGAATCCTCAAACTCCTCCTCCCCGCTGTCAGGAGCTGACGCTGGATGATGAAGCGCAGGTTAAAGGGTAAGAAGGCAGATTCAGAGGACAGCTGACTCCCATGATGCATCTCTTCATCCGTCACGTCCTCCACAATCATCCGGTCCTCATCAGCGAGTGCAAGCCGGGACCGCAGAGACCACAGGTGAAGAAGACTCAGCGCACATCCACGAGTTCACCTGAACGCCTGGATCCACATCTGCAATCATAATGGAGGAAGAATCACGGCAGGAGAAATGACACTGAAGACACGACTCACTGGGAATGAGCTGTGGTCGCTAAAAGCCCAGCGTTTTCATGCATATTTAGCAAAAACAATCATGTAGATCAGTCATAAAACTAGCACTGATGTCAACTTGCAAATGACAGAGATCATTTTGTCTCATTTAACTTATAATTTCATGATTGTTTAAAAAGTGTCTCCTTTAGATGCGCAGAGTCCAGGAGTGATCGTGAGGCTGTCATTAACTCACAGAAGCTGAGGACACTGAGACACCGATCTCTGCTTTACGAGGAGAGTTAGCGAGTTTGGGCGAGAGCGCTGAACAAAACTCTAATCTGAACGCCCTCTGATTGGCCATCACTCATTAGCTGAACGGAAACGTGTGTGATTGGTCATAATGCTCAGCGCTGCTGAACGAAACGCCGCAGTCGAATGAACGTTAAGTATTGTAGTTTGTTTAGCCAATATTGTCTCTAACATATTCTATTATATAAATATTTTGAAACAAATTTCCATGACTTTTCCAAACCTTTCTGGGTTCATTTATTTTTCCAAAACTTTCGAAATAGCTTTTTAAAATAAAAATGTCCTCGCGGCGAGAGCACAGCCAATCAGAACAGAGAGTGGGCGGAGTCTCGCAGCGAGTGCACAGCCAATCAGAACAGCGTGTGGGCGGAGTCTCGCGGCGAGTGCATAGCCAATCAGAACAGCCAATCAGAACAGTGTGGGCGGAGTCTTGCGGTGAGTGCACAGCCAATCAGAACAGTGTGGGCGGAGTCTTGCGGTGAGTGCACAGCCAATCAGAACAGCGTGTGGGCGGAGTCTCTGCGAGTGCACAGCCAATCAGAACAGTGTGGGCGGAGTCTTGCAGTGAGTGCACAGATCCGAATCAGAACAGCGTGTTACAAAAAAACTTGGCAAATGAAGCTCAGTCTGATTCTGATTAACATGGCAGTGTGAAAGCTGATCTGCTAAACTGGATTGCAGGGGCGGGTGAAGAAGAGAGATGTGGCTGATCTGACCTGTGTGAGGAATGACATCATCCTCCTCCTCCTCCTCCTCCTCCTCCTCCTCCTCTCGGCTCCTGTGGTCCCGGCACTGATGCACGTGTAGATGTGTGGGCCGAGAGGATTCTGGGAACAGCAGAGTCTTTTCTGCAGCTGTTTCTGATGCTGTCTGCAGACACAGACACACACACACACACACACACACACACACATGCAGTGTTTTGGATGCTGCCTGCAGACACACACACACACACAGACACACACACACACACGCACACGCACACACACACACATGCAGTGTTTTGGATGCTGCCTGCAGACACACACACACACGCACACACACATGCAGTGTTTTGGATGCTGCCAGCAGACACACACACACACACACACACACACACACACACACACACACAGACACAGACACACACACACACACACACACACACACACACACACATGCAGTGTTTTGGATGCTGCCTGCAGACACACACACACACGCACACACACATATGCAGTGTTTTGGATGCTGCCAGCAGACACACACACACACACAGACACACACAGACACACACGCACACACACACACACACATGCAGTGTTTTGGATGCTGCCTGCAGGACACACAGACACACACACACGCACACACACACACACACACACGCACACACACACGCACACACACACATGCAGTGTTTTGGATGCTGCCTGCAGACACAGACACACACACACACAGACACACACAGACACACACACACAGACACACACACAGACACACACACACACACACACACACACACACACACACACACACGTTTTGGATGCTACCTCTGCTTGTTGAGGATCTTCTCGAGTTTGGCGTCCTCTGCCGACTGCAGTGCAGATGTGGCGGTTGCGGGACAGGTGTTGGACAGGTACTGGACCAGCTCCTCGTGCTGACCGGGCCGAAACGCTCGACCTTTGCCCTGACTGTACAGCCATTCTCCCTTCAGCCTGCAAACATTGAGGAATGTTGATGAGTAACGCTTTCTGTCCTCTTTGCTTTTCCTCTCCCTCATGTCGCTCATCTTCAGAACTCAAATGAAGATATTGTGATGGAATCTGAGAGCGTTCTGCCGCTCCACTGACAGGCTACGCCACTACCACTGTACCAGCTTCAAACTGCTCATCACGAGATCGTGAAACTAATCTATATGAATTGGGCACATTTTCTGAAGAGACACGATCACTTTATATGATGAACAGATTGACTTTCGGCTTTAATTCACATATAAACATTCAGCATGATGTCCACCACTGGGAATGCTGGACGAGTGTTCAGTGGTGCTCAGTCCTGGTCACGGTTCACGGAGCGCTTCCCTAAAGGAGCTGAAGATCCACGAACCCCTGCATCTGCGGAGGAATCTGTGATTGGCTGCAGAGTGTGTGTGTGTTGTGACCGACACCAGTGTGCAGAGCAACAGTGACTGTGACTCCCTACCCCTCTTTCTGTGAGACGCTGCAGCCGTCCAGCAGCCGGAGCCGCAGACACCAGCTGACCACGTACGGCGGGGGTCACAGGCGGGCAGAGCGGGCGTGGGCATCACACACGGGTTACTGGCGATGGAGAGCTGCTCCAGGCTGTGTAGCGGCGCTAGATACGACACCTGCGATCCACACACACACACACACACACACACACACACACACACACGGGTTACTGGCGATGGAGAGCTGCTCCAGGCTGTGTAGCGGCGCTAGATACGACACCTGCGATCCACACACACACACAGACACACACACACACACACACACACACACCCGTACACTGCCCCTATCCCTAAACCTGCCATCACACACACACACATACACACACACACACTGCCCCTATCCCTAAACCAGCCCATCACACACACACACACACACACACACACACGTACACTGCCCCTATCCCTAAACCTGCCCATCACAGGAAACATTTTACATTTTAAATAAAACATTGTTTTTTCATGTTTTTTAAGCTATTTGAATTACGAGGACTCATGAAATGTCCTCATAAACCACGTTTACGTTGTAATACCAGTGTAATACACATGTCATTATACACATCTTGCCTTTATAGTGATTTAAAAGCATTGCATTATTGTATTAACTGTAACCCAAACTTAACCCTTACTTTAAAATCTGATTGGTTAGTAGGAATTTTGTGTTAGGACCAATAAGAATGCAGTTCCAATAAGATCTTCTACATGAAAAATTCACCATATATATATATATATAGGTTGGTATAGCTAATGTGTTTGTAATGTAATAATTGATGTAATTGTGATGTGATGTCAATAAGGCGACTGCATGTTTAAACTGAAGGCAGGACTGTCCCACCGTAACGAGTGTTTCCTCTCTGGGTCGGCTGGGGTCACTCACCTCGCTGGCGGACCTGGATGGTGCGTAACGCCAGGATGTTCTGCTCATCTGACAGGAACTGCTTCATCTTGATGAAAGGCTCTTTGCCTTTGACGGTGAGTTTCCTCCAGGGTTTGGGTCGGGCCAGGATCTCGCTGACCGAGCCCTGCGAGAGGCCCAGCACGTAGTGACCGAACACACGCTGACCGATGTTGTGTTTCAGTAACTGCTCTTTCACCTGAAAAAGCGATCTCTGCAGTGTCCACCTGGTCGTCGTCTCCTCCCCCTGAGCTGCCGCTCTCCGATTGGTCGCTTGGCATGCCTGTCTCCATTGCGACTGGCATAGAGGCGTTCTGATTGGCTGACATGAGGGCCGCTTTGGCAGCGTAGAGGGCGGTGGGGAACGCCATGATGG
>JARPMJ010004188.1:0-80151 GCA_033366665.1 Phoxinus dragarum
GGGAGCTACTCATTCGGAAAATTTAGATGTTGTCACTTTGCTCCTCAAAACAGGAAATAAGAACAACAACCCCGCACACCCAGATTATACTCCGTCTATTTTCCCACAAGCAGTGCTGAAGGAATCGACTAAGAGTACCAAACTTGATCGGTTTCAACAGACACAGAAAAGAAAAGGTAAGTTCGCTACCCAGTTCCGGAGCTTTTTTTGTTTAAAGGGTTAGTTTTACTTAAAAATGAAAATTCAGTCAGTAATTACTCACCCTCATGTTGTTCCAACCATGTAAGTCTTTCGTTCATCTTCGGATCCCAAATTAAGATATTTTTGATGAAATCTGAAGGCATTCATATTCATATTCATATAACATATTCATGAGGGTGAGTAATTACTGACTGAATTTTCATTTTTGGGGTGAACTAACCCTTTAAGCCAGCCTCCTTGCACAGTAACGTTACCCTATATCAAAAAAGAAAAACATCAAACTGGAGTGTGACGCAAAAGATCAACATGTATCTAACGTTAGTTTGCACCTAGCTCAATGACCAAAACATGATCTGAATTTTAATTTAAAGTACCTGCGGATGCTGAGCTGTTAAAAAATTAAAGGATTCCATATTGCAGTGAGGTCGTGTATAACAATTGCTACTAGCACCTCGTGTTGTCCCCCATATAAAATACATGTTGATTTCTAATGACAAATTTGAAAAACTAGTACTTGGGAGGTTAACTGCTACAAAAATGGTAATCCATGTCAAAATACAGATCTTGGAGGTACAAATTGAATCTGTAAGGCTTGAAGATACATTAAATGTTTCTGAAAAGAACAGAATATTTTGCTGACAAATATTTTCCTTGCAAACAAAATTAACTCTATATGAAAAATACAGTCATTGCATCTACAAAGTAACTAGTTATGCAGATTTTTGTACATAATGCATTTTACCTCTAAATTTCTGGTAAAATATTATTTATTGTACCCAACTAGTCTACTGGTCGCTGCTTCCTAGTCATAGTCGACTATTATGACTAGTCGTCTCAATCCTACTCAATACTAAATATGAGGCCACAGTAAATTATTTAGTGCCATAACATTTCTATGATCATTTGCAAAATATATACATTATTTATTTATTTATTTATTTCAGCACTATCCACTACATCATCGCGAAAGGAAAGGAAAGTGAAGAAGCAACTGGAATTTGAGGAGGAGACCAGCGTCCCAGAAGAGTTGCAACAAGAAGTGTCAATACCCTGCATGGAAATACAAGACCTGCAGCAGACGGAATTAGGCAATGACAAAATTAGTGATGATTCGGTCTCCACCGTCACGCCACCCGCCATTACACCACAGGTGTGTACACTACCTGAAACATCAGGACTTGCCACCCCTTTGATTCCTGGGGAAAAGGGAAATGTTGTATAGAGAAATGGACAGTCTTCGGAGAGAAAGAGATGAGGCCATAGCAAAAGCAGAGCTGGCAGAGAAAAAACTGGAAGGCTGCAATTTATCAGCTTCTGCAGTTGAGGGAAACAAGGAAAAGTGCAAAATGATGACTGGCATCAGTTGGACAGTTTTTGAGAAATTATACCAGTTTCTTTCAACATGCCTGCCTCTGAAGTCCAAAAACAAGGCAAGTATGCCACAGCGTGAGCAGCTCTTCCTGACTCTCGTCAAACTACGCCACAATTTGAGTTTTGACTTACTGGCTTCTATTAGAGGCATTTCCAAAAGCACGGCTGTTGACTACTTTTGGAAATGGGTAAATTTAATGGACACAAACATAACATTTCTTATCAGATGTGAGGATCGAGAAATTATATTCCGGACAATCCCACCAGTTTTCAAATCAAAATTTCCACACTTGACATCGTTGATTGACTGTTTCGAGATTTTTATAGATGCCCCAAAAAATCTCAAGGCAAAGGCACAGACCTGGAGCAACTACAAAAAGCATTGTACAATTAAAGTATTTGTGTCGTGCTCTCCACTGGGCACCATTAACTATCTTTCTACAGTGTGGGGGGGGGGGGGGGGGGAGAGCGTCAGATGTCCAAATTGATTGTCAATCTGGATTTATAAGCCGCACATATCACTTGCCTGGTGACCAGATATTGGCTGACCGTGGGTTTACATTGCACAAGGACTTTGCAGCTGAGTGTGGGGCTGTACTGTTGACACCTGCCTTCACCAAGGGGAAAAAGCAGTTATCTGCAGAGGAGGTTGAAACGTCCCGAAAGATTTCCTCGGTTCGCATTCATATAGAACGTGTCATAGGGCTACTGAAAAATAGGTTACACCATTTTAAAGGGACCTCTCCCCATCTCGATGATACAAAGCCTTGCCAATGAAGCTGTGGAATCACCATTGGCCTCTATCGATAAGATAGTGAAAGTGTGTGGTGCACTCATAAATCTCGGTGAGAGTGTGGTGTACAAGGAGACACAAGAGTGAGAGGGAAGTGAGGAGGGAGGTGTGGAGGGGGGAGGGAGGGAGGTGTGGAGGGGGAGGGTGGGAGGGAGGTGTGGAGGGGGAGGGTGGGTGGGAGGTGTGGAGGGTGAAGGTGAGGGTGTGTGGAGGGTGAAGGTGAGGGTGTGTGGAGGGTGTGTGTAGGTGTGGAGGGTGAGGGTATTGTATTTTTTTTTTATTGTCTTTATTGTACAGCACTTTGGTCAACTGTGTTGTTGTTTTTAATAAAAACTAGATAATTGCATATGAGAATATGTGTCTTATTTAACAAAACCACTTTGTGAGCGAAAAGACGCGAACACGCGTGGCCTTCATCGGCTGGACGGATACCGGAAGCTTGGGGCCGAGCGAGCTGTTCTTACAGTACTTTCTACTTCATTAAATTTTTTAAATTGGCTATTTCCTAAGTGACCACTGGTTTAGTCCCAGTTTAGTGGTTTAATCTTTAGACCTGGTTTAGTCCTGATTTAGACCAAGTTTAGTCCTGATGTATAACTGGTTTAGTCCTGATTTAGTGGTGCACCCATTTAGACCTTGTTTAGATCTGGTTTAGACCTGGTTTGATTCAAAGGATTAAAAAAAAAGTCCTGCACAATAATCTCTTAAGAAATACTTTTACTTTGTACTTATATTCAATAACTCTGTATCAGAGCCATGGACACTTTAAATGATAAAACAATACTCTATGTAAACAACAACAAGCTAAAAAAACCAGAGATAAAAAAGTAATAAAACAGCAAATTAGCACAACACAAGTACAGCAGCATAAATGGAGAATTTACAGATGTACATTAGCAGTAATGTGAGTGTGGGCATACCACATAGTGCAAATAGAGCAGGTTATTCAGTTTACATTAGTCTGATACAGAGTTTTTAAAGGGATACTCCACTTTAAAATGAAAAAATTCTGTCATCATATACTCACCCTCATGTTGTTTCAAACCTGTATGAATTTCTTTCTTCTGCTGAACAGAAAGGAAGATATTTAGAAGAATGTCAGTAACCAGACAGTTTCTGGTCTCATTGACTTCCATAGTAGGAAAGAATATATATACTATGGAAGTCATTTTAGGCTGAACACGTTTTAGGCTGAGACATTGAATGTGGAACCACTCATCACATCTATCACATGCAACTATATCACTCGAGTTGTCTGATGAACGGCAGATGCAATATACTGGAGCCTGGTAGATAGTATGCAATGGAGACCTAACAGATGAGGTCTGATGTGATGTCACACTGGTGTTGTTAGATCCATTTGGTGCAACATTTTCTCTGTAGAGTTCAAGCTCTTATTTTCTCGATAGGATTTCAGGGAAGAATGACACCTCGCCAGAAAGTGGACAACTTGTCTATCATTTCTGTGATGAAGTTGTCATCTCTAAGTATGCGGGATGGCAACACAGTCTACAGTTGTCCACAAAAGCAAGTTAGCATAAGTTGTGTTGCAAACAAACATTTGCATTTGGACCTGCGTGAAGTACTGGTGGTCCTTCTTAATGTTCATTTCCGGGTCAAGACAAAAATGTTGATCTTGTACTGCTTCAACAATGGGACTGTCCTTGTGCTTATAAGGGCATTTTATCTCCATTACCCCTTGTCCACAACACTTGCAGTCAACAATGCCATCTGGTGAGGCAGCAAGATATGTTAATGCCCTTGAAATATGAAGACCAGACTTTTTGGTGGTGCACAACACGTGTTGTTTTGACACTTTCATACTGCTGCACGTACCCTCAGTCATTGCCTCTTTGTACAGGCGGAATGCCACATCCTCATGTCGTCTTCCCCATATGACTGCTGCTGCATTGATAGGGGTCAACTGGGGTGTACAAATTTTTGAGACGAGTGATGTTGGCTTATCTCTGGCTTTCATTGCCAAATGAGCTGTTGAGGCTGTTATGCGACCAGCACGTTGCTCATGCCAGACTAAAGAAGATGACTGAGCATGAGTTGCCTCTTCCACATAGTCATGTTGTTCTGGTGATATTGTTGGCAATGTCCAAGTTTTACAAAGGTCCTTTAGGTCACTTTCACTCATATTTGCATATAGTTCGGAATGAAGAGTCCTTAAACTGTTTGGTAAATGAACACTGGCAGTTATGTCTCTACTATCCGCAACTTTACAATAATCTGTGTATGTTGAAATGGCCAGCAACTGGTCATCGTCATCTGCCAGAGTCTGCACAAACAGGACTCTCTGCCTTTCTGTTGAACATGTAATGTTATTCACCTTCTTCCTCCGAGCTTTTAGGATTTTGTCCTTCGCTTCCTGCTTGTAAAACTTTATCTTGGAAACAGGAGCTGCCTCTAGCTTCTTAACAAAGCACTGATTCCATTGACAAGGTTCGTCTGTGCATGCTGAACTGGTGTATCCCATAAGTACAGCTGCCTCAATCTTAAACAGAACTGCTGCAACATGAGAGCAGGTCTCCCCAAGCCTGCCATGCAGTCACAGTGAGCAGCAACAACATGTGCGTCAACTGTGACAGCAATCCAAGGGTGATGTGGCTCTTCCATGACCCGCCAGGAAGGCTTCACGTCAGCCTTGAACAGAATGTTGGAACCTACTTTCTGGTGATACACAGTCTGTACCCATCCAGACATGAAAAATTTGTAGGCTTCAAGGGATCTATAATTGTCCATGGCGGCAGAACTAAATACACCTGAAACAAAAGAAAATGAAGAAAGGGATTAATTTTTTTTTTCATTGAGGTCTTTTTATACATGGACATTTCACATCTAGGAGAGTGACAATAGACCAGAGCAAAAACACTGACAAATTGCAAGTAAATGATACGAATGCTTTCATGTCAATCTTCACGCCTTTTAGTATTTCACAACTTATACAATGTCTAAGAAACAATTTCTCATTACAAATGTTAAAGTCTAGCTGTTGTCGTTAGACACTACATTCAATAAAATTTAATCTGATGACTGGTTAATGCAAAAAGTGAATAGGGTATGCACATACCATTTTATAGTATATGTAATAGAAATGTAATCTCAAATGAATGGTTAAATTGAGGGGCAAATCAAAGAATAACAAAATAATACCACTACAGAGATGGCCACTCAATTTTCTGTTGCTATGTTATGACATTGCTATGCGTAATGGTCGGCAGCTCTACACTGATAAGCAACAATTTATATACATTTATGCAGTTAGCCTTTTTTTAAAAAAAACTGTGTCCCTCACTGACATTGTACAAGCTGTGCCACTGACAGACTGCGCTCATTACAGCCACTTTGTAACACAGTGCTTTTGAATAAACAGTTTTTTTTTTTTTTTTTTTATGAATAAAAAATCGATTACATAGTTAATGTAATCGATGCTTGATGGGTATTTAAACATGACTGCAAGTGTAGGACACATGGTATGTACACATGGTGTCCATACCAGGGGATTTGATGAGGTAATTGTATATGTCTGGATACTCGAGCCTGGGCCATGCTTTTGGGTTGTTCTTCCAGGACTCAGCTGGATGCCGATAGGGACAAGATTGTAACGTTAAACCTACAATCGACAGCTTTCTGTGGTACCTGGTCAATGCAGGCGCTAGGAGACAGTCTATATATTGATAAGACATTCTGTAATAGAAGAAGAGGATCTGTATTCATATAGCTGCTAGCGCCTTTCACAGACATGTAACGTTAGTTAGTCACAAAGCGCTTTACATGAGTGTTTTATTACATTCACTTCTCACCACCGACATACATACATTCGCATACACAGATATCATTTATCATTAATACAAAGTAGTCCGTTAGTGTCCATAACTGACATAATCCACAGCAAAACTTCTGTGAATAGATACCTTTTTGCTTTGCCTCGGGTGTTGCCTTCGGTTTGTTTTACCCTTCAAACACGGCGGCGGCTGGTTGCTATGCAAGTGTCACAGGTCGGGGTGGGCCAAGCCAGACTGCACCCACCCCTAGACCAGGATCACCCTGAGGAGCGTGTCAAGGAGGAGGCAGGAGACAGGAATAAAAAGAATGACAGGCTTTATTAAATATAAAAACAATTTGAAAATCCTAATCTAAAATTCCTCTTCCTTCTTCTTCCCAGGAATCCAAGGCAAGTGGGGGGTCAGGTTCACTTCCTTCTGGCGCTGGTGCCAACTCGCAGTGGTAGGTACTGAACAGGTGGGTATCGCAGGTGAGTAAATGAGTCAGGCTTACTTCATTCTGACTCTGGTGCCAACTCACTGAACAGGTGAGTATCACAGGTGAGTATCGCAGGGGAGTAGGTGGATCAGGGCTCACAGGAGTTGTAAAGGGTGGGCACTTCGCACCCTACAGGTGGGTTTCAGGGCTACAGCAGACTCAAGTCGCAAGCGGAGCGGGGCTTTGGCTGGCACAGACAGGATCAACACTTCAAATAGAGGTGAATAGCTCTCACATGGGTGGCAAGAGACAGAGTCAATAGCTGAACAGGGCTTTCACTGGGACAGACAGCATTCAAACTTCAAGCAGAGGTAAACAGTTCTCACGTGTGTTGCAGGGGACAAAGTCACAAGCTGAGCGGACGTTCACTGGAACAGACGGAGTCAACGCTTCAAATAGAGGTGAACAGCTCTCACGTTGGTGGTAGGAGACAGAGTCATAAGCTGAGCAGGGCTTTCACTGGGGCAGACAGCACACAAACTTCAAGCAGAGGTAAACAGTTCTCACGTGTGTTGCAGGGGACAAAGTCACAAGCTGAGCGACGTTCACTGGAACAGACGGAATCAACACTTCGAATAGAGGTGAACAGCTCTCACAGGGGTGGCAGGAGACAAAGTCATAAGCTGAGCAGGGCTCTCACTGGGACAGACAGCATAAACTTCAAGCAGAGGTAACCAGTTCTCACGTGTAGTGTGCACACGGGGGCCTTTCCTTCTGACATCCAACAGGTGACTGCAATCGATCTTGCTAGACTCTTATGATGGACGGTAGACCAGCATAACACATGGGGAGTGCACGGCGATAAAAGGTAAATCTTCCACACACACACGACAGTCCAATTCCAAACATGCAACGTGATGGGAAACGTCAATTTCAGCACTACAAATCCACTCTTCAAGTGCAAAGTAAGGCCAACACTCACCCAGAGGTCTCGATCTGAAGAGCCGATGATAGTCAGAGTTGGGACAGATGCGGTGAATAATTTCCTCACCACTACAAGCGGCTTCACTTCGCTGGTTTCAATGGACGAGGGGGAGGCTAGAGATCGACAAGGAATCAGTCTATTTCACTCAGTGCGATGTATACAACGTGATCCAAGCACTTCAAACCAGTATCCAATTTAGTGTAGAAAACATGCGTTTATGAGATTCAATTTGTCAATCACTCATCTCACTCTTTCCCAGTCCAGACGACGAATTCCACTCTTCAAAACTGCCCTCAGATCCCACAAGCAACACTCCGCTTCTTTCACGATGGTCCTTCAGCTGCAACACTCTACAAACATTTCCCAACAGGAGAGAACCACACCAGATCGCCGGGGGAAGACAAAGAAACAACCACACAACGCGGAGGGAGAACACCCAGCCTTCTCTTTCTCTTGTGTTTTATCCTTTCCAAACACTGGTGCCACCTCAATCAGGTAATCAAAGTGAAGTCCCCGCACCTGTTGTCAATCTGCCGTTTAGTTGTCAGGACGACAGACACACACACAAGCCCGGGGACAGTGTTACACTAAAAGTGTCCCGGCGGGAACACTTCTCTGATAGGATTAGTTCCGGGGATTATTTGTCACCCCGTGACATACCCCCCTGCCAAACCGTTCTAGTCCCGAGAACGGTCTCCAGACACCCAGTCTCCATACCTGGCTGGAGGCTGACCCCGATTCTCTCGTTGCGAACGCCGGGGTGGAGAGATGGGTGCTTCAGGTCGTGGTCCTAGGCCTAGGCCCCTCGGGATCACTGCCCATCCTACCAGCGGGGGCATCCAAGGTGTCTCGGCCGGTGGGTCCTCTACCACTGGCTTTGGGTAATTCGGGCAAGGGCGGATCAGGTTACGATGTAACACCCGTTCGGGGCCCGTCTTCCCTTCGGGCCGTAGGGCATATACCGGTTGGTCCGGATGGGGTTGTCGCTGAACGACATATGGCTGGGCCTCCCATCGGTTGCTCAATTTTCCCTTCCCTTGTCGGCGATTGTCCCGTACCAGCACCCTCTCCCCTGGCAGTAGCGGTGCCTCTCGAGCCGTCCGGTCATACAACCTCTTGTTCTTTAACGCTGCTCGGTTAATCTGGCCAGAGACTCGTTCGTACGCCGACTGGAGGCGTTGATGGTGTCCCGTCACCCAATCTGTCAAACTACTCCCCTCTTCCCCTGCAGTGGTCCCCAGAAGCATATCCATCGGAAGTCTCACATGTCTGCCGAACATCAGGTAAGTGGGGGCGTAACCAGTGATACTGTGCACACTATTATTGTAGGCCTGTATCATCGCCGGGAGTCTGTCGACCCAATGGCCTTGCTGTTCCTCCTCTAAGGTTCCTAATAAACTCAGCAAGGTCTGATTAAATCTTTCACACCCCCCGTTCCCTTGGGGGTGGTAGGGAGTCGTATGGGTCTTCTTGCATCCGTACAGTTGGCACAGCTCATGGATCACCCTGGACTCAAAGTTGGTCCCTTGGTCCGAGTGGAAAATTTCTGGGCATCCAAATGGTTGGATCACATACCTCCAGAGGGCGTTGGCAGTCGTGATGGCGGTTTGGTCCACAGTTGGGATGGCCCAAGCATACTTGGTAAACAGATCGGTTACCACAAGGATATTCTGGATCTGATCCGCTGGCCGTCCCAAAGTCAGATAATCCATGGCCACCATATGCAGCGGTGCCTTGGCCTGAATCGGAACCAGCGGTGCCCGTGCCTCCTTCTTGGTTTTAAACAACATGCAGCGTGGGCACCTCCGAAGGTAAGTCCTTGTGCTACCCTCCATTCCGGGCCAGTAGAAATGTCGCCTCACCAGTGCCAATGTCCTCTCCTGTCCCTGATGTCCCATCCTGGCGTGATATGCCTCCAGTAAAGCCCGACAACGCCCTTCAGGGACCACGATTTGGCAGACCCCATCGCCCCGACCTGGGTCCTGGAGGGCCCTACAGAGCACGCCTTCCTTCAAATGGAGTCTCCCCCTCTGTCCCAGCAGGCCCCGCACAATCCGAGTCTGAGCTCGGCGTCCCGCACCCTCAGGCCAAGCCTTCTGTTCTAGCCACGTTCGGACCAACGCTACATCTGCATCCTCGCCCTGCCACAGCCTCCATCGTTGTGGGTCCCACCCCCAACAAGGGGGGGGTTCCTCCGGCGTTTGCCCCGGTGCCTCTACCACTCCCACCATCAGTCCCTCGTCGGACCCCGCTTCTGGTGCCGGTACCTGGCCTGCCGATCCTTCACCGGGTAGCCTGGAGAGTACATCGGCATTAGTGTGTTCTCTTCCTGGCCGGTACTGGAGCTGGTAGTCAAAATTGGCCATTTGTGCTGCCCAGCGCTGTTCCACCGCCCCCAGTTTAGCAGTCTGCAAATGTACCAACGGGTTATTGTCCGTGACGACCCGTACCTTGGCTCCCCACAAATAGTCCTTGAATTTTTCACACAACGCCCACTTCACAGCCAGCAACTCAAGCTTAAAAGAACTGTAGTTGGCGTCGTTCTTCTCCGTTGGATGTAGACTTCGGCTTGCATAGGCAATAACCTTTTCCTCTCCTTGCTGCTTCTGTGCCAAAACGGCCCCCAAGCCCAGGTGGCTAGCGTCGGTGTACAGGATGAAGGGTTGTGTGAAGTCGGCGTAGGCCAGGATCGGGGCCTGTAGTAGTTCCTGCTTGAGCCTCTGGAAGGCGGCTTCACAGGCCGGATCCCATTGGATTGAAGGGGACCCTCGGCCCCGGACTCGTCCCGTACCTCCCAGCAACTGGTTGATCGGTTTGGCGATTTTAGAGAAGTCTTTAATAAATCGCCTATAGTACCCCACGAAGCCCAGGAACGAACGAACCTGACGCACCGTCTTGGGCGCAGCCCATTCCTGCACTGCCACCACCTTCTCTGGATCAACTGAAATCCCCGCCGCACTCACCACATGCCCCAAGAATTTAACCTCTTTGCAGAAGAGCTGGCACTTGTCTGGCTGGAGCTTCAACCCATAGCGCTCCAGGGAGCGGAAGACTTGCTCTAGGTGCTCGAGATGGGACTTGAAATCTGGAGAGTAGACGATGACGTCGTCTAGATAGACGAGGGTGGTGTCCATCAGTTGGTTGCCTAAACAACGCTGCATCAGCCGTTGGAACGTGGCTGGAGCGTTGCAGAGGCCGAACGGCATCCGGTCCCATTCATATAGGCCGAAGGGGGTAGTGAATGCTGTCTTCTCCCGGTCATGCTCATCCATCTGCACCTGCCAGTAGCCGCTGGCCAAGTCAAGAGTGGAATACCAGGTGGCTTGTGTGAGGCTCGTGAGGGAGTCTTCAACTCGAGGCAACGGGAAAGCATCTCTTTTGGTTACTTGGTTCAGCCTTCGGTAATCCACACAAAACCTCCAGGAACCCGTTTTCTTTCGAACCAGTACTATCGGGGCGGCCCAAGGGCTACTGCTCTCTCGAATAATTCCCTTGTCAAGCATCCCTCGCAAAAGGGTGCGGACCTCCGAGTACAGGGTCGGGGGCACGGGTCGATAGCGCTCTCGGCTGGGTGCAGCGTCCCCAGTTGGGATTTGATGTCGTACTACATCCGTGCGGCCGTAGTCCTCATCGTGAGTGGAAAACAAGTGCTGCCATTCCCTCAGGAACTCTTGGAGTTGTCCCAATTGCTCTTCCCCCAGTCCTTCACCCCGTAATGACTCCCCCGTCAGGTGGGCAGGCAATCCTCTTCCTGCCTCTCCTACCCCCGGGCTCGCTCGTGCCAGGGCCACCTCGACCACTGTTGGGCTCACTTGATTGAAGTTAACTTCACCCTGTTCACGAATCTGTTGGGGCCTCACTGAGGTCACTCGGGCCAAACGCTGATGACGGTACAAGGGAACAGGGAAGGGGTTCGTGTTCCTGACTCGCACTAATACCCGGCCTCCCTGAGCAGTCGCCAATCCCCGTGCGACTTCCACCTTGGGACCATCCTCATGGGGTTCCACCATGACCCAATCTTCCGGGCTATAAAGTCGAGGAGGCAACCTGACCCAGACCACCGCCTCGCTCTGAGCTGGGATGGACAAGGCGTAACGGCAGACTACTCTTCCCGTGCTTTCCCGGTCTCCCTGTTGTTCAGCCAGACATACCCGGCGGCAATCGGCCCTGATGCGATCCCACTCCTGTCCGGCCGAGGTTGCAGCTGCTCGAGCCGGTCTACCCCGGAATAGCTCTTCCCAACAGTCCGAAATGACATTCATCCCAAGCAGGGCACGATGAGACCCCAGGCATGTATCTCGTACGACCACCACTCCTTTCTGAGGCACTACGACTCCATGAATCTTGAGATCGGTCACCAGATATCCCACATACGGGATGTCGAGACCATTCGCCCCACGTAGCGTCAACCAGGGGGCTTCCGCAGGCGGTCGACCTTCGGCGCCAAACAACTCATGGGCCAAGCTTTCGGAAAATAGGGTCACTTGGGAGCCTGTATCCAAAAGGCACTGCACTTCCTGTTCATTGACCTGAACCACCACCACCGGGCAACAGCCCACCAGGCGGCTCCTAGAAGATGTAAGCAGGGAGGGGTCTGACAAGGGGGTCCCGACCACTTGACCCACAGTGGCCGGAAACTCTAAAAACCCCCTTGCGATGCACGTCGAGCAGGACACTGACGGAAGTAATGTCCCGGCTCTCCACAGCCGTTGCAGATGGGACGCCCATGCTCATCCCACTGGAATCGAGAGCCCGAAGGTCGGGATGGGCGGCGGTCGGGGGGGACGATTCCCATCGGAGTAAGCCCGCTCCCGGGGTAAAGAGGACAACTGGAGGCGTTCTCGACGAAGCTCCTCCATAAAAGATTTCGACAGGTCAGACATTTGTTCCCGCACATCTCTCTTCAGCTCTTCCCGGAGGGCCTCCTTCCAATCGGGTGACGTAGTAGCCGAAGGGGTGCCAACAACATTCGTGGCTAAACAGCTGGGAGGATCCACACTCTCCGTGAGATCATGCTCAAGGGCCAGTGCTTCTCGTCGAAGCTCTTCAAAGGTCAGATTCGGAGTTCGTCGAAATTGCACCCGCAGACTCTGACGCACAGGGCCTTCCCGTAGCCCCAATAAGAATTGATCTCGTAGTAGAACCTCTCCTTCCTCCAGGCCATGATCCTGTCTCCCCGAAAGTCTAGAAAACTGCTCTCGTAGTTGCAAGGTAAATGCTCGAACAGATTGGCGAGGGCCTTGCCGAGAATTGAAGAACTGCGTCCTCAGAACAGCTACCGGGGTGGTGTCTCCATATTGTCCCGTGAGAAAGTCAAAAATGGCCTGGACAGTCGCTCGAGTTGCTTCCGGTGCTGCCTGAACTTCTCTTCCCGCTTCCCCTTCCAAGGAGTTTAAAACAAACTGAACCTTCTGCAGGGCACTCAGACCTTGGAGCCCTGCCAAGTACTCCACCTGGATCTTCCACATCGACAAGCTCATTTCAGATCCCGGGCCTCCATACTTCGGAGCCCACGGGGAACCCATGAAAATCGGCATGACAGGTTGCCGAGCCCCAGGCTCTTCCTCCTCCGCCATCTCAACCTCTGATCGCTCAACTCAAGGTGAACCCTGCCGACTACGCCAAAATATGTCACAGGTCGGGGTGGGCCAAGCCAGACTGCACCCACCCCTAGACCAGGATCACCCTGAGGAGCGTGTCAAGGAGGAGGCAGGAGACAGGAATAAAAAGAATGACAGGCTTTATTAAATATAAAAACAATTTGAAAATCCTAATCTAAAATTCCTCTTCCTTCTTCTTCCCAGGAATCCAAGGCAAGTGGGGGGTCAGGTTCACTTCCTTCTGGCGCTGGTGCCAACTCGCAGTGGTAGGTACTGAACAGGTGGGTATCGCAGGTGAGTAAATGAGTCAGGCTTACTTCATTCTGACTCTGGTGCCAACTCACTGAACAGGTGAGTATCACAGGTGAGTATCGCAGGGGAGTAGGTGGATCAGGGCTCACAGGAGTTGTAAAGGGTGGGCACTTCGCACCCTACAGGTGGGTTTCAGGGCTACAGCAGACTCAAGTCGCAAGCGGAGCGGGGCTTTGGCTGGCACAGACAGGATCAACACTTCAAATAGAGGTGAATAGCTCTCACATGGGTGGCAAGAGACAGAGTCAATAGCTGAACAGGGCTTTCACTGGGACAGACAGCATTCAAACTTCAAGCAGAGGTAAACAGTTCTCACGTGTGTTGCAGGGGACAAAGTCACAAGCTGAGCGGACGTTCACTGGAACAGACGGAGTCAACGCTTCAAATAGAGGTGAACAGCTCTCACGTTGGTGGTAGGAGACAGAGTCATAAGCTGAGCAGGGCTTTCACTGGGGCAGACAGCACACAAACTTCAAGCAGAGGTAAACAGTTCTCACGTGTGTTGCAGGGGACAAAGTCACAAGCTGAGCGACGTTCGCTGGAACAGACGGAATCAACACTTCAAATAGAGGTAAACAGCTCTCACATTGGTGGTAGGAGACAGAGTCATAAGCTGAGCAGGGCTTTCACTGGAGCAGACAGCACACAAACTTCAAGCAGAGGTAAACAGTTCTCACGTGTGTTGCAGGGGACAAAGTCACAAGCTGAGCGACGTTCACTGGAACAGACGGAATCAACACTTCGAATAGAGGTGAACAGCTCTCACAGGGGTGGCAGGAGACAAAGTCATAAGCTGAGCAGGGCTCTCACTGGGACAGACAGCATAAACTTCAAGCAGAGGTAACCAGTTCTCACGTGTAGTGTGCACACGGGGGCCTTTCCTTCTGACATCCAACAGGTGACTGCAATCGATCTTGCTAGACTCTTATGATGGACGGTAGACCAGCATAACACATGGGGAGTGCACGGCGATAAAAGGTAAATCTTCCACACACACACGACAGTCCAATTCCAAACATGCAACGTGATGGGAAACGTCAATTTCAGCACTACAAATCCACTCTTCAAGTGCAAAGTAAGGCCAACACTCACCCAGAGGTCTCGATCTGAAGAGCCGATGATAGTCAGAGTTGGGACAGATGCGGTGAATAATTTCCTCACCACTACAAGCGGCTTCACTTCGCTGGTTTCAATGGACGAGGGGGAGGCTAGAGATCGACAAGGAATCAGTCTATTTCACTCAGTGCGATGTATACAACGTGATCCAAGCACTTCAAACCAGTATCCAATTTAGTGTAGAAAACATGCGTTTATGAGATTCAATTTGTCAATCACTCATCTCACTCTTTCCCAGTCCAGACGACGAATTCCACTCTTCAAAACTGCCCTCAGATCCCACAAGCAACACTCCGCTTCTTTCACGATGGTCCTTCAGCTGCAACACTCCACAAACATTTCCCAACAGGAGAGAACCACACCAGATCGCCGGGGGAAGACAAAGAAACAACCACACAACGCGGAGGGAGAACACCCAGCCTTCTCTTTCTCTGTGTTTTTATCCTTTCCAAACACTGGTGCCACCTCAATCAGGTAATCAAAGTGAAGTCCCCCGCACCTGTTGTCAATCTGCCGTTTAGTTGTCAGGACGACAGACACACACACAAGCCCGGGGACAGTGTTACACTAAAAGTGTCCCGGCGGGAACACTTCTCTGATAGGATTAGTTCCGGGGATTATTTGTCACCCCCGTGACACAAGTCACATGATTTGTGACGTAACGCCGACCAAGAGAATTCCTAAGAAATGCTGGTTCAGGTGGAGTTTGAGGGGAGTCTGAAATGGGTCAGAATCCCAGAGAAAGATGACAGCTTTGATTACCACCAATTTATTTGTGAAGGTAATGTGGTGGCAATTTTATGATATTCATTGATCTTTAGTAAAATATGGATGATTCAAAGAATGTCACATGTGTGACTCTCACTTGTTAGTGTGAGAAGATTCTTTTTATGTACCTGGGAAGGCAGAAGGGAGAGGCACTCCAGAGAACAGACCGAACAAGGACCTCTGACCTAGATGTCAGAAGGCCCATTTGATGTAGGGGGGGCTTAGTGACAAATCTAAACTAGTGTTATGGCTTCCTTGTCTATGGAAAACTACTGAATGGAAGACTACTGGGAGGATGGCTCTGGGGAAGAAGGACTTTGGAAGAGCTAGGAGATAAAAGGTGGTTCAGTCTGTCTGGGGGGGTGTCACTCTTCTGCACAGGGTAACAACTGTGTATTAGACTGCTCCTATTCTTGCAAGAATAAATACTTCTATTTTATAATTTGACTCTTAGTGTCTCTTACGCAGTGATGTTTGTTTGATAAATTTTTGCCACAACAGTAAGTTCACCTCTTTTTGGATAATTTCACATTTAAATCTTAATGTATTTATTTCTATCTTAAAAGTTAAACTGTCGTTTTAACGTTTCAGTCATTTTGTACTGTAATATTAGGCAACAATTTACATTAAACAATTTATAGTTTTATTCACTGTAATGCTTTTGAACTTTATTTAAACTATATTTAAGTGTATTTGTTTCTTCCTTTAGCTTCGTCCAAGTTCAACCTGCCAAACAGATCTAAGATTATCCTGAAAGACTCTGCAGGAGTTGATGTGGATGCAGATATTTTTGAGGAGTTGGTGAGGTCATCGAAGGTTTCTTTCAAGGTTTTGGATGGAGGGAAGTCTGGTAAGAAACTTAAACTACATTGTGTCATGTTTACATGAAATCTAACATGGTTGTATACACATTGTCAGAGGTGGAAAGAGTACTGAAAATTTGTACTCAGGTACAAGTACCGTTACATTGCTGAAATAATACTCAATTACAAGTAAAAGTACTGGTGTCAAAAAAGTACTTAAGTAAAAGTACAAATTACTCTTCTCAAAAATTACTCGGAGTACTAGTTACTAGTTACTTTTTAGCCGGCGATAGTTGATGTATTACCAATAAATATTCAATCAAATCATAGATTTATGTAGAAAAGAGCCACTTTTAACACATTTTTACCTTATTGAGAAGGACATTAATTAGTGGTCATGACACTGGAATTTTTAAGTTCAATATGTACAATGTAGTAATGCAGTTAAACAGACTATGTTATTTGTACAAATCATACAAATGCCCCATTCCGAAACATTTCAAACATATTGTACATTTACATTGTAAAAAAATTAAAGATCCACCTTTGATTGTTGAAAGTTTTCCTGGTGCATTTCACTTACAGGCAGTATGATTTTCTGTAGCATTTTCACAACTTTTGACAACGTTTAATTCAAGAGCATGTAGAGATTGGAGCTGGGCGTCATTTGAGTCTGCAGTGAGTGAGAACCATTTGGCGAGATTCGCGATTACACATGACATGACACAGTCCGAGAGCGCACACTCAATATCTGAGTCCAGTTTATTCGTAGGCCTATATTTGAGAGCTCGCGTCCAGTTTTCTGAGATTACATGAATGTGCCCTCGCATTACAATATTGCGCTCGCGACATTTGCCATTCAAATATGCCATAGAAACCTGCAGGTATGAATCAAATGATGCGCAATACCTGCAATCCCACGCTGAGGGTGTCAAACTCGCTATCGGAGAGATGAGAGAATGAGAACGCGCAGCTGGTATCGGTGTAGTTTGTTTCAGTCCAGCCATTAATCACTCTGAGCTAACGTTACTTGCCTCCTTTTTTCAGTCCAAAATATCAGGGTTTTTATTGGTCCGTTTACGATCAGATATTTTTATTGGCTACCGAAATGCCGGTAAAAGATTTGAATATCAATTCAAATTGTACTCAGTAACGAAAAATATGATTTTACAAGTAGCGAAGTAGATTACTAAGCTTAATATCTACTTGAGTACAAGTAAAATTACAAATTTTAAAAATATACTCAAAAAAGTACAATTACCGAAAAAACTACTTAATTACAGTAACGTGAGTAGTTGTAATTCGTTACTTCCACCTCTGCACATTGTTAATATAGAGGTGTGACGATACATTCATGTTACGATACGATACAAATCGTAATACTAAACTCAATACGAAACTATTGCAATATTTTAAGTCAAATAATAATAATTATTATTACTTATTAAAATAATATTATTATGTGATTATTATCAGGACCCACAAATATTCCACCTTTTGCATTATTATACATTGACATTCCTTTATTAAACTACTATACAATGTTGAATGTACTGATTTTTTTCCCTCGTGTATTACTTGCGCTTTCATGCAGGCATTCTTTGGATCTGCCTCTCCCGCTATTAATGCACTACATATAAAAATAAACCATCTAAAACATATTCTACTAAAACTACTTATGATATGGTGATTTAAATGTTTGCGCTTTCACTTTGAGGAGTGCCGTTCCAGCGTGTGCGCTTTAGATTATCAATGCAATCTAACCTTTCTAATCGCAGAAAAGCATCTCAAAATGACTATTCCCCAAACTGTAAATGGTTAGTTCATCCAAAATTTTACATTCTGCATTACTCAGTCACTCTCATGTTATTCTTACGTGTCATGCAAGCATGTCCGTGTTTACAGTATGCATATCGGTGTAAATCTGTTCATCATATAAAGCCATCGTGTCTTCAGAAGACTTGGATCTGGATTAGACTTTCGATTGATTATTTTTATGATGCCTTTGACATTTTTTTAGCTTTTACAAAACTTTTATAACTAATTGTAAGCATTCATTTTTACAATGAAGACTACCCCAGTGTTATTTTACATTTGATTAGGCTACTTTAATTTCTGTAGTATTTCTTACCTTGCTCTTTATTCTATTGTGTTTATTTGTACTGTCGTTTGAAATTTGTTTAGTTTTTCTTATTTGGAATTTGAATGAAAATCTTAGGTTTGAAAAAAACATGAAGATGAGTACATGATGACAGAATTACAATTTTTGGGTGAATTTTACCATATAAATACCGTAAGTTGAGCCTTGTTTAAAACAACTATATCGCAAATCATATTGTTTACATCAACAATATATATCGTCGCATTTTTACGTTGCTGTATCTCGATATAACACTGTATCGTTACACTCCTATCATATACTGCACAACACTTTTCATGATTGCATCTTTCTCTTAGATTTTGCAATCTGCTACATTATTATTTTCAATATTTTTAACATCCTTTTTTTTTAAGGTTGTTCATGGAATGTCAACTATTGTAAGATATTAGAAGAAAGTGTTTTTATATGATCTATATTACAGCTGGTTTGTGCAGCTCTGCACTCAAAACCAGGAGGCTCCGCTATTATTGAATGAGTACAACCAAACCAATAGCCTGTCTGATCAAACTCGAAAGAAGCTAGTCAACATCCTTGTGGCGGATATGGTAGAGAGTCATGGTAAGTGACCGATAAAAACATCTACAATTTAGTTCTTAAAATAAAGCATAAAAATGTCCACTCTGTTCCTCTTTTATCCTGGTTAATTGTAATGTTAAATTTAGTTGAAAATAAAACTCATGAATGTCAATTCATATAAATTTGAAAAGTAATATACTTTTTAGCCAATCATGTAAAATGTTAGATAAAATAAAATTGTGACTTAATAACATTTCAGACAAATCTTGTTTTCAATCTTTATCTTCTCATACAGATGGTCAATATATGCATAACATATGCACTTGGAATAGTGAGTCTTTTCCCCAATTTAAAGGACAAGTGCTCACCAACTGGTCATGTGAGTATTTAACTGACATATTGTACATGGTCACCTTTTTAAAGGAGCACGATTACCATTAGGGGTGATCAAAAATGATCAAAATTCTGTTTAACGGTAGGGATGGGTGATATGGCAAAAATATCATAATGATTTGTTTTTCAGAAAAATCACAATTCATGATTTTATTGCTGATTAATTAATGATTAATTAATTTTAGCTTGTCCTATCAGTGAACTGTAGTATTGCATATAAACCACCTGGTTAGAGTGTATGGTGTCACGAGGCACCGCCCCTTCCCGTGTCGTCATTCAGGTATGTTGGATGTTGTAAGCTGGCCAATCAATGGCATACTGTAGCTAACATTAGCTTATTTCCAGGGCGACATGCAAGTTATCGCGGCTGGCATTCGGCTGAGGTTGTAGCCTACCCTTGATGGTCAAAGCATGGGTGTTTATACTTCCCGCCAGTAATGTTTAGTTATCGCCGACGTGCATGCTGTCCATCTGATAGACGAGACGAGCTTTCAGCCCACATGCGTGTTGTTTTGCCTGACTGAGTTGGTTCCCAGAGATCGCACTTATAAGGTATGTGTTTTAAACGTTCGCCTGGGTCAAATGGCGATCTGTTGAGAGAAACAGATTTTATTAATTGTTAGCAGTTAAATCACCGAGTTTTTGATTGTTTATTTGTAACTTAATAGATGTAATAAGGACCGATTGGTCGCGTCTGCACCCCCGATTAGTTTCCGTGCGGTTGACTGCGTGGGACTACTTCCGGAGGCGCTGCTGCTTTTGCTGTTGCTTTGCTCCATTTGTTCTGCTGTGGACAAAGGACTGAAATCGCTGTCCTTTGTGTTAATTTTAGTGTGTGTGCATCCCTGTGAGTCCTTTATTTCAGGGATGTTTCTGTGTCTTGTGTGACACCAGGAACGTTTCCTTTTTCATTTATATTAGTTTTTTATTTTGTATTTTGACTCCGAATGTAATATGGTAAACTTAAAACTAGTGATCGACCGATTTATCGGTTCACCGATATTTTTACCGATATTTAAGCATTTTCCCATAATCGGGTATCGGTTTTGTAATATCGGATTCACCGATAGACGGCGCCATCTTGTCGGCGTTTTGAGAATTTCGCCATTGCAGCACCGCGTCTGAGGAGAGACGAGACAACAACTGTGTGCACAGCACAGGTAAAGTAGGCTATATGTAGGCCTACTACTTGCTTTGCTTCAATTATTCAACCTTATTTTACATAACAGACATAATGCACGAATGAGATTTGAGACAAAAATGCCTGATATGTAGTTTATTTATGCAGCTTGGCGGCTCTAAAAAAAAAATCACGGAGTCAGCCTAATCCGTTGTGTCCTGTCTCAATAAAGACGTAACTTTACATTAATATTATTTAATTAAATAAAACCGACGTGAATGAGTGCATGTTGTAAATAAAAGCGCTGAATTTAATTATCTCTCTGTTGTATTCGCTCACCATTAGTCGCGAAAAAAAAGTTTGTTCATATTGATGAGCCCTGGATTGATGATCAGGAATGCTCAAGCACGGCCACTGCATGAAACTTTTAAAAAGATTCACTTGTTTAAAACACCCTAAATGATATTAGCACGTATTACATAACCATTATTTCGCTAATACACATCTAAATAAACACAGCTCTGTGGAAATTTATTATTAATTATTTCCACGAATCAGCGCCGCCGCTCCCACCAGGCGCATCACGCGCTGTGCGTAAGCCACCGAGTGCTGAGGGGACACCAACAAAATAGCCTTTTAAAATCTCAAATTAGTTCAAATATCCCGGAATCAAGAGCGAGTGAGCGAGCGCGCCCGCGAGACAGAGACTGTGCTCCAAACCGCGTAGCGCGTGCACGGCAGAGAGGGAGAGAGAGCAAGAGACCGTGCGCGTGTGCCTCATGAAGAGCATGTAAGACTTTTTTTTACCTCATCACAGCTTTTATTTTTAAACAAAGACACTTTAGTAACAGTGCACTTCATTTTTTGCCCTCAGACTTCTCTATTTATTGGTGTATAAATATATTTTTTTGGGGGGGGAAACAGGAGGGAGTGATTGTTATAAATAAAATGGTTTGTTCAGTTCAGTTGTGTTGTAATAATTGTGTCAAAAACAGAAGTATAACAGTAAATAAATATCGGTTCTGCATATCGGTTATCGGGCGCGTAAACATGCAAATAATCGGTATCGGTTTTAAAAAATCAATATCGGTCGATCACTACTTAAAACTGTGAATATCTCTACTCCAATTTCTGCCTCTTGGAGTGACAATTCTGAGTGTTTCTCAACAGTGACATTTCTGTTCCAGGAGCTGAGTGCACAAAGCAGGGGCGGATTGTTGGTGGTGGTCTCCCTCACGAGTGTTGTGTGCTGAGTGGTGTGAGTGTGTGTACTGGTGTGAGTGTATATGCACAGGTGTACGCCAAAAGGTGACTTGTTGTGGAGGCCTTATGTGCCCTTATCCACTGCTCTGCCTCGGCTCCTGTCCCGCTGACTCAGGTCGCTCCATGTGTGTTTGTTGAACCACAAAATTATCTACATTGAGTGCTGTTGATGTATGTGCATTTTTATATTGATTTATCTATAATAAAACAAATTTTATATTTTAGTATCCACGTCTCCTGCCGTCTTACTGTGGATGAACCTGTGTTTCCTTAAATAACAAACTATATTTTATTGTCCCTGGCAAGATTCCAGGGTGGCGTAGTCGTTAGCAGAGATCATTTATGCTTAAAATCATTCCATCTATCCTCGTGCCGCTACATAAGGATGAAAATATATTTGAAGTTGAAAATGTAAGACCTGTCTGTTGGGCTGAACACAAGTATCATATCTCTCCTGTCTTAGGTAGGAACGAGCTTTGTGACATTCCTTGACCGAGTTGGATCAACACAGCCCTTCCTCCTTTGTGTTGGGGAAAAGAGGAGTAGTATCCAGAAGTTTTACATCATCCTGGACCAGAAGGCCATATCCTGCACAACGCAGACAGCTGTTGCAGCCTTCGACGAACTCTTTAAGGCACACCTTGTGTTTGCTGTATCCTACGATGAGGCCTTGTGCAACTTCTTCACTTTCATCCAAACAACCGTATATGGCATTGATGTGGGCAGTGCCAAGGAGAGTCCAAGGGTCAAGGAAATCCGAGTGAGAATTCACAACACCGAGATTTAAATACTTTTTGCAGTATTTAAACATGTTCCTGAAACATGTTCTCTTGTTACATTTGCAAGGTACACCACAGAAGTTGTTCTGCTTTATTTCAGCATCTGAAGTTTCACCATGGTTTGTACCCAGGGCGTTCATTGCGTTTGAAATGTGGCGAACCTGTTTTTTCATCAGTGTTTTATACATATTACGGTTTTAAGAAACATTTAAGAGTGCATGGGAACTGTGCTGCTGGAAACTGTCTTACTTCAGATGTTGTTGACAGCTTGGGAAGGGTTGACATTCTACCCGTTTCTAATTCACAGCAAAGTGAGGATCCTTCTGTCTCTTTCCCGACTCCTGTTGACAATAGGCAGCTATTAGATATGTGTAGCTCTATTGTTGCTCAGGTACAAGCATCTGGAGTTTCTGAAAGTACTGTTCATTGTTTAGTTGGTTCTATGGAGGAACTTGTCAGTGATGTTCATGCTCAAGCACAAGATGCTGTTCTTAAATGCATTTCGTCAGAGGCATCTAGGCAAACCCTGGACAAAGTTGAAGAGTGTTTTCAGCAGCTTGAAAATCCTTTCTCACTCCTCAATACTGAAGCAAAGAGACAGAAACACTTTGAGAATAAATGGAAAATCGTTGAACCAGTAGAATATGTTCTCGGTGTGCGTTACGATGTGCGCAGAGATAAAACTACAGGTGTATACAGCCAAGTCCCTGTGAATGATAAATTTAAATGATAAATAAGTCTCTGTTCACCAACTCTGAACTTTGCCACTGTTTCCAGCAAGTAAAGCTTCATCAAGATGGCATTTACAAAGACATTAATGATGGTTCTTACTTTCAAAACCATACATTATTTGGACACAAAGAACATGTTCTTCAGATACAACTATATTATGACGACTTCGAAACTGCAAATCCGCTCGGATCAAAAAAAGGGATTCAGAAACTTGGTTGTGTTTACTTCATTTTAAGAAATTTGCCCCCCAAGCTCAATTCCGTTTTGATGAGCATTCATCTCGTGGCTCTTTTTCATTCAGAGGACTTGAAAAAATATGGCTTTGGTCCAATCCTCCAGCCTCTCGTTGACGATCTAAAAATTCTCGAGACAGAGGGGATCTGTGTACCCTTTTCAGATGCTTCATTAAAGGGTTCAGTTATTCAGGTTACTGGCGGCAATTTAGCTATACATGGACTTTTTGGTATGGTTGAGTCGTTCAGTGCAACCTACTGTTGCCGATTTTGCTTAACTGACAAAACAAAGTTGCAGTCAGTCTTCAGTGAGGATGATCCAGGCTTGATTCTCTGGACAAAGGAACTCTACTTAGAACATTGCAATGCTCTGGCACAAGATCCCACTCTTGTTTCAATGTTTGGTATTAAGAGGACTTGTCCTCTCAATTCATTGCAGTTTTTTCATTCCTCAGACAATTTTGCAGTTGACATTATGCACGATTTACTTGAAGGGGTTGTACAGTACGAGTTAAAGCTCCTATTTCAGTACCTAGTTACAGACTGCATGTCTGTAAACAGCCTTAAAGAACGGATTCAGAGCTTTAACTATGGATATAGTGAGAGAAAGAACAGACCAAGTGGAGTCAAAGTCGATGATGGGAGCAATGACCTTGGCCTCAATGCCATTTAGTCGTGGTGCCTCCTGCGCAATACCCCTTTGATTTTTGGAGATGTAGTTGACCGAGACAATAGTTATTGGAATTTGATACTACTTCTGATTCAAATTGTGAACATTGTATTCTCACCAACTGTAATGGATGGTATGACCTATTTTTTTAAACATTTAATTTTTGATCATCATAAACTTTTCAAGTCTCTGTTTCCAGAAAAACGTCTGATTCCAAAGCATCATCTGATGATTCATTATCCCAGGTGTATTAGGAAAATAGGCCCACTAATACATGTGTGGTGTATGAGATTTGAAGGTAAACAACTTCTTTAAGAGGTCTGTTAAGAATTTCAAAAATATAACCAAAACACTGGTAAAGAAACATCAGAATCAGTTGGCCTTTGATTGGGAAAATTTTTATTTTAAAAGATTTCAGTTTGGTCCTGTTAATGTGGTCTCTACTTGCAGTCTGGAAGGCAGTGAAGTTTTATTTGAAGCTTTTAATGTGTCAACTATTTCAACGACATCTTGGGTAAAACATTTCGGGACAGAATACCAAGTTGGAATGCATGTTTGTTCTGCTGTTGAAAATGAAATGCCAGTTTTTAATAAGATATTTTAATATTTAATATATAGTAATATAGTTAATATTGTTTTGAAGGATGAGCAAGCATTCCTTTTGACTAGTAAGGTTACTACAATGTATTTTAATGAGCATGTGCATGCATTTTGTATTGAGGAGGTTGATGATGTTTTTACTGTCATTTGTGTATCTGACCTGTTATATTACAGACCATATGACAGGCAGTTTTCATATGGAAATTATGAAAGTCATTACATTGTACCATATTGTAGTTTTGTTTCGGAGTGCAATTAACTGCAAAAGTTTGACAAGTCATAAATGTGAAAGGTGAATGTTTGTTTATTGTTTCGAATGCTGAATGTGGTGTACCTTAATAAAGTGTTTTTGTGACATTTTCTGCCATTTGTCTTAAGTAGGATTGGAAGCAGCTCTAGAGGTAGCCTATTGGTATTAACACCCTATAGTGTTAATGCTGAACAGTATTTTAACACTTAATGTTGTTTTATTCACACTACACTTGTGTTGATGTAAAATAAAAAGTATTACTCGGTAACACTGTAATTTAACACTAACACTAGAGTGTGGTGTAAAAACAACAATGTTAAGTGTTGAATAGTGCTAACTTTTAACAATATACAGTGTTGAATTAACAGAAAATTAGTGTTAAAAAATGAACACTTTCAAAAGTGTAAATGTAACACTGTGTAGTGTGGACACATATACACACTTGGCTGGTGTTAAATTTGACACTGTAGGTGTTGATTTAACACTGGGAATTTTGCTGTGAAATGTCTCCGTTTTTCAAAATAACCGTGTACGTGTAAACGGGGCCTCAGATCTGTAAATTCAATCCTGTTCAGGAGGAGGTTTATTTAAAGTAAACTGCATTAGATTAGAATAATTGTGCTCATACTTTCACTGATCAAGGGTTTAAAGTATGATCAGATGATCTGGGTTTATATATTTCACATTTAGTAATAAATTTACATTTATCAATTTCACCAACAATGTGACAAAATACCTTTTTTATTGAATGATCAATTTAAACGAAAGGTAATTTGTAATAGTAATAATGATTAATGAATATAACTGAATGACTGAAATTGAGTTTGAGAAAAGCACAGATACACACCGTCACTCATCATGACTCACAAACACACACTGATCTTACGGTCTATATGAGGATTCATTACACACATTTATTCTGACATGTCCTTTCACTGACAGAAGTTCAGTTGTAGTAATAATGTAATGAAGATAAAATAAGAGACTCATAACATCTCACTGGTACTGGTTTATCATGCAGCTCAAAGCATTATGGGTAGAATCTCTCTACAGTCTGTTCTCATTCATCAACACAGTTTCACTGATCCAAGATAAACCCAAAACCCAGGATAGAGCGGCTGAGTGAATGTGGTCTGGACTGTGTGGATGAGGCTCATTGTGTCAGAGACGCTGTAGAAGGACAGAGTTCCTGCGCTGTGATCCACATACACTCCTATTCTACTGCTGATGGGCTTTACTGGGAGATCAGTCTTTATATTATTGTGTGTGAATGAGGAACTGGAGGAAGAGCAGAACAAACTCCAGGACTGATCATTACATCCAAACCAACACTCATTACCCGATCCCTTCCTGCTGATGCTCTTATATGACACTGATATACACACACCACCAACCACACCACCACTCCACTCAATCTCCCAGTAACAGCGTCCACACACACTCTCTCTACACAACACCTGATACACATCATCAAATCTGTCTGGATGATCAGGATACGGCTGAACTGTGCCAGTGACAGTGATCACTCTGTTCCTCTCAGACAGACGGATGTGTTTATTCACTGTGTTCAGATCCAGAGTGAACTGATGAGAATCTGATGGAGAGAAAACACATCAGAATCAGGAATTATGAATCTGATCTTTTATTATAGCTGAACTCTTCATGTTCAATATATCTGCAGTGTCTCAGTGCAGTTTACCAGATATCCTGTGCAAACCATCATTATCATAATCCATCATCTAAAGATGGACCTGAATATTAATGTTGGTTATTATCCTGTGTTTATTATAAACTATTATTGTATTTACACCATTCAAATATTCAGGGTCAGTACGATTTTATTTTAAAATAAACTGATCATAAGTTAATCATAAAACTTAATCATTGTAGGCATACTGTTGGTGATTTTCAGTGCTTGCAGCCTTTGGGGATCTTGAGCACTTGTAAAGACACTTGTTACAAAATCCTGTTTAAGATAAATCCATAGAGGAATAGATTTCAGTTTGTTCCTACTTTCCTGAAGCTTTTTTACTACTGTGATTTTACCTCTAAATCATGGATGAATGTTTTTAATTGTCTTTTAGTGGAAAATAGGCATACTTATTCATTTGTTTTAGAAGATGTTTACTTCATGATTTACATCTTTATTAAAGTCACGAGTCAGTTACATTTTCAAATCTTGCTTTTTTGATTGTTAGTAAGTATGATATAGTGATGCCACTTTGGAAATGTGCAAAATATGCACACACAAAAATAAAATAAAGGACAGTAAAGATATTTAAAATATTAATAAACATTTGTATTTTTAATCATTTAAAATTTCTCACATTTCTGTTTAATTTCATATTTAAATCTTTCAATTCATCAAAAAATCCAGATAAAAATCACCTCCACATATTCCAGATTTATATTTACATTTTAAAATATATTCAAAAAGAAAATGAATCTTTAAAGGGGACATATCATGATCATAATTTGGCACGGAAACATTAATTACGTAGATTATCACAAGTTGCAGCCAATAACCAAACAAGAAGCATTTATATTAAAAACCAAAAACAAGAAAAAACATATGTTATACTGTGTCTGAATGATAAACGCAGAGGTTGTTTTCACTGGAAGTTTGGCACCCGCGCAGAAAAGCTGAATGAGACGAAAATAGTCGTCGTTGCTATGGAAATGATACACCGTCTATTCTGGTCACTGGTCAGGGTAGCTGCACATTTTTTAAAGTCAAATTTAAGGCTTTTTAAGACCTGAAGAAATCAAAATTAATACCGTATATTAGGGGTGTGCAATATTAAAGGAGTCATGACCTGTAATTTTCACTTTTCCACGAGAATCAATGTATGTTATGATTGCCTAACGATTATACAATGGCCGGGAAGCCGATATTTAAAAGTGAAGCGTTTGTTTACCCCAGGGTTCGTAAACCAGCCCACGTGCACGCGCACTCAAACACGAGATTTTAATTTCTCCCCCGTCTTGACGTCAAGACGGGGCCGGATACACCATATATGGACACCGCAGACCTATGCTGCAGGAAGCCCGCCCTGCCCCTGTCCCCCTCATATTCAGTCGCGAAAGATGCAGAAACGTAGAGCACACGTGAGTTGCTCTGTTGTTGACTGCCAGAATCAATGTAACTTAAATGTGTTTTCTCTCCCAAGAACGGACCAAGCTGTCAGGGACCAGTGGATTAAAAACATTTTTAATGACGCGGTTCCTACAACCCTTCCCACTGGCTTAACGTTAGGTGTCTGTGCTAATCATTTTACGCCGGAATCGTTCACAAATTTGTATGTCTAAAAAAACACAACGTGAAACAAGGCAAAAACACGATAGCAAACGTTGATCTCAATAACCACTGTAAGCTGATAAAAAAAAGTAGACTACATCTCCGTTAATGTAATCTACATTAAATAAAAGGTAGCCTATAATGTATCTCTCAGTCAAAATTATTGTCTTTACCATTCAGAGACATCTTGATGTAGACGTCCTTCCATCGACTCTACATCTTCCCTTTCCAGCTCAGGTTCAGAGTCTGGCTCGTACATATACGGCTGAATCCCGTAGGTCGCGGCCAGGTCGGGTTCATTCACAACTTGCGCCATGATGTCATTTTGGAATGATATGCTGAAGTTACCTGCGGTGTCAACCCCCCTCCTTCCTGCCACCAATCAACGCGCCCCTCATTTGCATTATTAAAATCACCGTCCACGACAGCCAAAATATCGCATCAGATCTCGCGAGACAATAATGCCTTCAGAAATAAGGGTCAGAGGAGCTCTGTGTTTATTTTTTTTCCACTTTTCTTTTTTAGAAGGGCCTGAAAGACTATAATAGAGCGTGGGTATCCAAGGTAATACTAGGTTATGACTCCTTTAACAAAAATATATCTTGATATTTTCAAAGTTTTGTTGATAATATAATAATTAGATGATATTTTACTGATTTTGTACTGGTACCATGGCTGGTTTAGGCCTGTTGTTGACAGCAGACTCACGAAGATATTCATATTTAACATATTCTGTGCAGTGGTCAGTTCACAGTAGTGACCGAAATTAACATTTATTATGAAGGGGCAATATTTGCCACCTTAAATTGATTTCCAGGGGCATTTTTACCTATTTATGAAAATAATTTATAAACGTATCTAGAGGTATCCATCACCTTTAATGTCAAATTCTAACATTCAAATTAAATGATATTAGAATAACACAGTACCACTGTCAAATTAAATCATTAAATTAAAATCCATCCTTGGAGTGCAGAGGTGTCACAGAAGCGGCATCCGAACTGGCATTACTATATTTACACTTCATTTACAATTGCATAAATAAAGCTATTCAATATTTAAATATGAAATGATTTATAATTTTAACATTTTAATTAAAGGGTACTTTAAATATGAAACTAAAACCGCCAATAGGTGGCGGTACGTCACTGTCTTAATAAGTGAGTTGTTGGAGTCATTTATTCAACCGATTTGTTCAAACGGCCGATTCTGTAACGGTCACCAGCTGGAGTGCCCTTGAGAGCCACCAGAGGACACTCCACATCAGACTATTATCACTCCCTCACAAACTACAATTCCCATAACTCACTGACCGGACTCCTCATCACTGTTAGTCTCAGCCTATTAATACCATGTTCACTTATTCACTCACTGCGAAGTTTTGTATGTTGTTGCACTGCATTTCCAAGTGTTTTCTCTGGTCTCATGTCTCATGGTTTTTGGATTTCTTGCCTGTTCCGTGGATTACTCTTTTGCCTCTGACCCCTGCCTGTTTTGTTTGTTTGTTTGTTTGTTTGGACTGCCTACCGGTGTTTTGACCTATTACCTATTGGATTACGTGTCTAGATTGCCCCTCAATTACCGGTAAATCTGCATTTGGATCTCAACCTTCGTGTCTCGTAGCAGTTCATAACAGATTAATTCAAGAAAAACAAGTGATTGTTCATTGAATCAAATGATTCGTTCAAAACGCGGATTTCAGTAAAAAAAAAATAATCGCTGTCTGTTGGACTACAGTTTCATTATGAAATTCTCATCGGCGAAATAAAGGGGAAACAAACAATATTGTGTCTAAAAAGTAACTCACAATGTTAACTTCATTGTATAAAATAAATAGCACAATTGCAATTGTGCCCAGGAAACCGGCACTCTTGCTCATGTGATATTCTAATATAGCAACATATGATATAAATATGATGTTTTATAAACAAAGTTCGGGAGAAGCACGTTCAAATAATTGATCCAATTATCACATCATTCCAACCAGCTGTCAACAATCAGTAATCAACATTTCTATCCAATCAGCAGGAGTGCAGACCTATATAAATACTCATTCGACTCACCAACGTTCCTCGACAGTTTTTCAGCATCCCTCCACCACCCCGTCTCCTCACACTCGCCTGGTTACTTCCTAAACCAGCAATACGGGGGGAGTACTCTGGGTTCGGGCCGAATACCGAGCCCGGAGCCCTCTCCTCGGACAGCACGCCAAATATGCATACCATTTATTTCATCTGACTTATTTGTGAGTGTGAACTCGTGAAATAAGACAAAAACTCATTTGGGGACATACCTATAACTGCACTGACACATCACACAGTCAAAGCAGCATGAGAGACAAATGCGATGTCAGCTCGAACTCGCGGTGCCTAGTACGTATTTAAAACAAAGATTACAATATCATCATAGTTCATAGACAATCCTAAACACAAAGAATGAACTTACTATTGAACTGACATTTACTCGTTATCCTCTCCTCTCGTGTGCAGGAGACAGACGTAGGCTAATACGCTGCCGTAAATTATGCGAATTGTCACGTGAACAAGCAAATCCACAAAGATAGAATAATAACAAAATAATATGTACGCTAATTAGATAGTTTTAATTTGGAAAGCTTTTAGATACGGTTAAGTCAAAGTGTCATCTAAAATTCAAGACCATTCATAAGTAAAAATCTAATTTAAGACCTTTTTAAGGATCCGCGGAGACCCTGCTGGTGTAAACTGGCAGGTTTTCTGTCAACACCGGATGCGAACGGCGCTACACGTCTATGCGCCTTAAACAAACGCCTACCAAGAACACCTCAACACCCCCTTTCGAAGATATTGCCCCTTGATGTTCTCTCTCATGTAAAATTAATTACATGATCAACTCTAAAACTCTTCTGTCATGTTTTCTTTCTCCTTCTACAGAACGAACATGAAGACACTCAGTGAGTTTTTCTGCTTTTTTTCTCAGTGACTTACATTGTAGGAAGTCGTTCCTGGTTCTGGGAACAATGTTGGTGAAAGTGACTGTGGAAATCAACAAACATGAAGAGTGTGATTATCATGTCGAGAGAAAACGATCCTAAGACATTTCTAACATGATCTTCTACATGATATGAGATGATGCAGGATGATTTCTGAGAGCTGGTGAATCTCCAGGACTTTACCTCTGTCTGAGATCTTCTTCTCTTTGCAGAAATCCTCCAGTTTGTCTCTCAGCTGACGGACAGATTCTCTCACGCCATCAAAAGAGGAGAGAGAACTGAAGGGATTGTCAAATACGTCTGTAGATTCAGGAGGAGCTGAGAGAGACTGGAAACTCTACAGAAAACAGAAATCAAAGCTCATCACCTCCACACTTCATCAATAACCTGCACTACTGCCAGATCTGAGCGGCTATATAGTTATAAATAAGAGTTTAAATATTAGTGAAGTGTTTTGAACTGTTGCTGTCTGGAAACTCAATATATCATTCAGAAAAATCATTTTTTTCAGAGATTTCCAGAGCTGAACTGCATTTGTAAGTGCGTCTCGTTCAACAGAAGAAGATCAGATGAGAGTCTGACTGATGATGATATAATAACCGAACACACAGATCAACACTTCAGTCGACGGCTCATTCTGCTGTCATGAAATGTTTCTCTGAGTCTCTTGCTCAAGTCCACTATGACCCTGTTCTTCTAGATCTGTGTTACCTGCAGGAACTGGATGTGATCCTGTGTGTGTGAAAGCTGCTCCAGCTCAGCGTCTCTCCTCCTCAGATCATTGATCTCCTGCTTCAGTCGCTCCAGTCGTCCTTCAGCTCGACTCACTGCAGTCTTTTCCTGATCTCTGATCCGCTGTGTCGCCTCAGAGCGGCTTCTCTCAATGGAGCGGATGAGCTCAGTGAAGATCCTCTCACTGTTTTCCACTGCTGTGTGTGCCGAGCGCTGTTACACACACATCACAATCACACAGTGTCTTCAGTGAGTCCTGACTGAGACGTGTCAAACTTCTCTTCTTCTCCAGACTCACCTTATGAGACGCCACAGCCTCTCTCAGCTGCTGAAGATCTTTCTCTCTCTGCTGGATCCTCTGCTGGAACGACCTCTGCGTCTCCTTCAGCTGGAGCTAAAGGACAAACCAATGACAGGAGAAACATCACAGAAATCATCAGCTAAACAGATATGAATCCAGTATCAGTGAAGTGGTGAGATTGAGGGGTTAAAGGTCTTGCATGATAAGCTTATAGGTTCATTCATAAGTGCCAGCATTATTTCACCAATGCCTAGTTGTATAGTGATGTTCACCCAGAACTGTCACATGACTAATCATCCCATAATATTTCATATATTTGCATAAAGATTTAGATTACCCCCATTGGAGTTGTATGGATTTATTTTATTCTACTTTCAAAATGCGGACAGATGAGAAATTCCTTAAAATACCTTCTTTTGTGTTCCTCGGAAAAAGAGTCATACCAGTTTGGAATAACATGAGTAAATAATAAATGATAATTTTTTGGGGTGAAATACTGGTTTTAAATGGGTCCTATTTAGTTTTTTACCATGTTCATCTTTCTTTAGTGAGTAATGTTTATGTTTGAGCATGAAAATATAAATATATATATCAGTGTCACTGTTTCTGAACTCCCTGAAATTGTAGTCGTGACTTTTCTTCCGGAATGAACAGATCACAATATCCCTCAATTAAATAATTCCCTCATTAATTCCCAAGTAAGCGTGATCTGCTGTGACGTCACAATCAAGTTGAATTGTGGGATATAGAGCTGCTTGAAGTGTACATCAGAGTAGACTCTCTCCCTCGGTCAAAGTCGAGGGGTCGAGGGTCTGTCCATATAAACTTCCCTCGTCCACTTCACAAAGTGAAACTCACTTCAAAATGGCGACAGAGATTCCCAGAGAAGGAAGTTCGCGGGTGTGTATCTAAAAGTGAGTTGAACGCAGCCTAGTTTACTCCCCTTGGAGTTGTTATGGATTTCTTTTATGCTATGTTAATGTCCTTTTGAAGACTGAAACTTTTGGACCCTATTGACTTTCAATATATGGACAGTCCTTAAAATGCCTTCTTTTGTCTTCGTCAGAAAAAATAAAGTCATACCAGTTTGAAATAACTCGAATGAGAATTGAACTTGAAAACGATGAATGTTCAGTTTTTTGGGTGAGCTACTGGTTTAAAGGGGTCTTATTATGCTTTTTTCCATGTTCATCTTTCTTTGGTGTTGTTTAGTGTTTATGTTTGAGGATGAAAAAGTCCCTCCAGAAAGGGTTATTATTTATGTACTTTTAACACTATTCCTCAGCAATATACAGCCTCAATCTTTGTTGTGTTCTCACCACTTTTATAACGACTGTTTTAACGACAGAGAGATAAATGAAGTTACAAACGTAGGTTCGGGAGGAGCCTAATCATTCAGTCCTGTCAATCATCATTACGAGCGAATATAAGCAGCAGTCAATGCGCCATCCCAGTGACAATTCTTCCGACATTCCTCCATCTCTTCATCGCCGTTTATGGTAAAGCGCGTTACATTTCCGACACACTAATCACAACAGACCGGCTGACCAATCGATTTTCAGAAGGCTGGTTTTAAATAAACTGAAAACTAAGGGGCTGTTTACATGACACCATTTTCAACTAAAAATGGTTTGGCTGTTCATTTACACGACAACGGCGTTTTGGGAGGCTGGAAACGCAAACTTTTGAAAACACTTTTCAAAAGTCTCTATGTAAACAACAAAACCGTGAATCTCTGAAAACGATGACGTCATGGACATGCATATTACGTGTTTAATCGTTATCTAACAGCCTAGCAGCAGAATACAGTGATTTTAGTCGTTTTTGCAGATCCATGTGAATGGGGATTGACTTGACAATGGTGTCGTATGTGCGCAGAAAACTCAAAGGAAAAACTTCTCCGTTTTAAGCATATCGTTGTTGTGTAAACAGAGTTCAGACAGAGGGTGAAAATAGACATTAAATAATGTAAATGTATTCTAGTAGACCCAATAAACATCTATGAGCCTGTAAATGATAATAATGGGACGTCTGTAAGTTCATACCTGATTCTCTGTCCTCTGTGCTGCCGCTGATACAGTGTCGTGGTTTTTATGTTCATCCATCACACACAGCAAACATATACACTTCTGATCAGTGCGGCAGAAAACCTCGAGGATCTTGTCGTGTTTCTGGCAGATCATCTCCTGCAGTCGTCCAGTGGCATCAGTCAGATTGTGTCTCTTTCCTTTAAACAAACTCTCATGTTGTTCAAGGTGACTCTGGCAGTAAGAGTTCAGACACACCAGACAGGACTTGACGGCTTTGTGTTTTCTTCCAGTACAGACGTCACACTGCACATCTCCAGCTCCAGCGTAACACTCAGCAGCAAGTTTAGTCTTCTTCAGTTTCTCCACCACTTCAGCCAGAAGTGTGTTTTTAGCTAAAGCAGGTCTTGGCCTGAAGCTCTGTCTGCACTGAGGGCAGCTGTAGATGCTCTTCTCATCCTCCTGATCCCAGCAGTCTGTAATACAGATCTTACAGTAACTGTGTCCACAGTGGATAGTCACTGGATCCTTCAGGAGATCCAGACACACTGAACACATGAACTCATCCTGAGATATTCTGGCTTCTGCCATTTTACTGCATGAAGACAGAGACACAAACACACAACAGCTCAACTACACTTCAGTTTCACTTTCCCTGAACTCATGTGATTCCTGTTTCCTGGTTCTGTGTTTGAGTGTCGTGTGCAAAACAGGCGTGTCTGTAAAGCAGCTTCCTCATTCCTGATCCTGAAGAGCCTCATTCCTGCTAAGGTTTTAGTTTCCATGTGTTCACACACACACATTTTGTTTAATCCGTCTCAAACACTCATAAATATAAGTTAGAGAGAAGCAAGACAACAACCTTAAAAGTTCAGTAATTCCTTAAGGCCATTGCACACTGAGTCCGAAATTCGCATCCGAAATTTTCGCACGTTAAAAAATAAATACGACCTCACGTTATGTCAATCACGCTTGCACACTACACTGCCTCCGAAACTTTCGTCCGTCATAAAAAAAATCGAAACGAGTTCGATTTTCTGTGTTTTTCGCATCCGTAACAAGCAGTTTGAATGGTATTTGAATGGTGCTTTGACAATTCAGAGCCACCGAATCACGAACACGAAAAACGCATACAAAAATTTTGGACTCAGTGTGCAATGGCCTTTATCCTAAATACTACAATGTTACTGCAGGACTGAAAACTGTCCAGAATTACAGTTCCTTAGAGTCACCATGAAGTTAAAATGGCTAAATCTTTAATTTAATATTGGAGAATTTATTATAAATTATTTACCTGTGCACATAGGACTGGGCAATAAAACAATAATTATCACGTTATAATTTTCCTCAATAAAATTAGAACAGAGGAACAAAACAGCGTTAACAATGCCACATGGTCCATTTATCAGCTCGGCTTAAACGGCAGCACAGCGCTCTAGATGCGTTCACTCATTGATTGGTTTTAATCACGTGACCACCAGGGGTGGAACGGTACACTGAAGTCACGGTTCGGTTCATACCTCGGTTCAGACATCACGGTTCGGTACGAGTTCGGTACAATGGAGGGAAAAGCAAAACAAAAATGCAGAAGGCAATTATTTTTATTGTGCATGTCTCAGTCTGTACCACCTACAGTCTCTCCCCTGAGCTAGCTGACAGCCTGCCCTGTAGTGTGTAAAGTAAGATGTAAACAAAATAAGACAATCAGCTATAAAACTGAAAATACAGCATCTTTTATGTGCGGACGCACGAGCGTGAAGTTGCGCGCTGCAAAAATGACGTCATTGCGGTGTGGGCGGTCGTGCACGTTGTGTGCGCAAGGCCCCATCTCGCGTGGCGGTGTGCAGTGCACGGCTTTTTTTGTAACAGCGCGCGTGTCTCCGCATCCGAAGATGCACGACTTCAAGCCGAATCTGGCCGAGCATGTACATCTCACCGGCACCCAGTTATTGCGTCTAAATTAGTTGCTTACATTAACTAAATGAGCCTACAATAGCAGACAATAAGCCCTTTAAAAAAAATAAATGGCCATGTTTTATTAAAATGTTCACAAAACTAAATAAAAATGTTTAGAAATTATGTAAGATAACGTTAGTTTAGTTGTAGGTTACGTTCTCAAATCCATTTTTTTTCTAATGTCACAAGAAATAATCTGGTTTACTGCTTTGCACGATTCTTTTGTAGTGTGGTTTTGGTGTAGCCAACTAAAGTGTACTAAAATAAATATTCACGTGTACCTTACTTCTTCTCAACGCTGATTCCTTATGGTTTAGAGGACAATTACAGTATAAATAATATAAATGCCTCGTCCATTTAGGGAGGCTCGCAAACCTAGCTTAAGGCAGGGCTACAGAACCCGTGTATCTAACAGTAGTTCCGCATTACATTAATTAATTTGCACGCAAGTTTTATTTATTTTTATACCTTGTATTCTCCGTGTAAATTCGTGCACCGAACCGTAACGCCCGTACCAATTCGGTTCAATACGAATACATGTACCGGTCCACCCTTAGTGACCACTAAACACGCTCGCAGACACAAAAGTTTGCTGACACTGTTGACCTGTCTGATTCTTTTTAAGTCCTACAGACATCATTCTGTCAGTGGATGACAGTGGAACTTGCACTGCGTCGATGACGCTAGTGGTAACTGGTGTCTGAAAAGCTATTCAATCATGGCAATCGAGGGGGGGCGCTAGTGTGCATGTTTGAGGTATAGACGCGTTTGGTCAGGGCTCCTCTCTGAGGCCTCGATAAAGTTATTATTTTGCCGTGTTTTATTTTGTTTTGAGCTATTACAGTGTGTCTTCATATTTCTCTCAAGTAAACTCGTGTTGCGACTCGATAATGCCGAAGCCGAATACCTCTAAAGTTAAGAACGCTGATGACCAAGTCAACGCAGCTACTGCTAAAGCTAACAGCTCGCCCGACAAAGCTGAGAAATTACCGGACACTGCTTACGCTATGTGTAAGGAGATCTGCAAAGAGATGTCCGAGTCCATTTTGCGGGGGGTAAACGCCCGTTTTGATGCTTTCGAGCTCAATTTTCAGAAACTTGTGACATCGCAGTCTGAGCTGCAGGCCCGGGTGGCTAACCAAGAGTTGGCTATTACTGACTTTGAGGCGCGAATAACCGTGCTGGAAACCAAGTATTCAGAGCTGTCTAAACAAAACACTCAGCTCCGCGCTAAAGTTCTAGACCTTGAGGCTCGATCTCGAAGGCACAATATTAAGATTGTAGGGATACAAGAGGACGAAGAGGATGGTAAACCCACCGAATTTGTCTCCAGGCTGATTCCTCAACTGCTCGGGGAAGAGCATTTCCCTCACCCGGTTAAAGTGGATCGAGCACATCGTTCTCTCCAGCCTAAGCCTGCGGCTGGTGAGAAGCCGCGTACTATCTTGGCGCGCATCCATCATTTCCAAGTGAAGGAGCTGATTCTGCGTCGCGGGAGAATGCAACCTTTAGAATACAAGGGGAAAAGGGTGCTGATCTTTCCCGATTATACCGCCGAGGTGATGTCGCAACGGAACGCCTTTCGGGACGTAATGCAAACCCTGCGCAAAAAAGGAATTAAGTTTACATTGCGGTACCCGGCTAGGCTGCAGATTCACCAGCATGGAGAGAGGCCGCCAACAGTCTTTGATGATCCGGAGAAGGCAGCGCGATTTGTGGGAAAATGTGGTGAGAATTCCGGAGAGTAGACTCGAGTATGGGCGATTGCAATTTCCTTGTGCTGTTGCGTTTGTACTTGAGACTGACAGCTAGTAGAGTCGCTCCCACAGCGGATGAGTCGCTGTGAGCGCAAAATGCACTAACTATAACAATTATGATTGTGTTGCGTGCCCAATCTGTTATAGCCTATGGTTTGTTCTCTTATCGTTTTTACGAATGCTTAATTTCACTACTTTTCCTTTTTTTTTCTTTTTTCTTTTTAAGATGAAAAATAAATAAATAATCTGTACTTCGTTTTTAGTTTATTTTTTAATTTAACTAATTCATTATATTATATTTTATGTATTGATATTTACCCATTTGTTTATTTTAATTTCCTCATTTTTATCTTTTTATTTTATTTTATTTTTGCGGCAATATTCTGTCTGTGATCACATAATTGAGGCCTCGGGGAGGTGTTCTTTTTTTCCGGAGGTATTGTTTTTCGATAACTGCCCGGCAGCTCCCTTCTGGATGGAACTGGGAATTGTGTGTCTGGTTCGGGTAGACACGAAGGCGGGTGGGGTAAGTTGGGGGTTGTTGTTCTTTCTGGCTCGGACTTGTTTATCCTATTTTTATTTGGTGTCTTTTTATTCGTCTGTGCCTTTTACTTTTTTGTTTTGTCTTTTACAACGTATTCTTCGGATGCTGCTAGTCATGTTAAGTTTCCAAAGGTGGATGCCGATTCTAAGATTTAATTTATTTTTTCTTTGTGTATGCCTAGGCCTTCTGATAGGGCATTGATTGGGGGGGAAAACGTGACATTGGTCTCTTGGAACGTTAAGGGGCTTGGACATGCTATAAAAAGAGAAAAAGTATTTAGACACCTTAAATCATTATCAGCAGATGTGATTTTCCTGCAAGAGACCCATATTAAAATGACAGAGCAGCGTCGTTTGAGGTGCAGTTGGATATCACAGGTCTATCAATCACCGTTTACTTCCCATGCTCGTGGGGTGGCCATTCTTTTTAGGAAAAGCATTCAATTTAAACTTTCCTCGATGCTCACTGATCCTTATGGCAGATATATTATTGTATCTGGAACCATAAACTCTTTCCCGCTGACTTTCTTAAACATCTATGGTCCAAACACTGACGACCCTAATTTTTTCAAGAAGGTTTTTGACTTACTCCCCGATGGGAGTAATTCCAATATAATAATTGGGGGAGATCTGAATTGTTATTTAGACCCTTACTTGGATAGACTATCCACTCGCCCTCCCCCCGGTATTGCGTCCGTACAGGTTTTAAACAACCTGCTTAAATGCAGGAATTTGGTGGACATTTGGAGAGTTCAGCACCCTGCTGATAGGGACTATTCTTACTACTCTCATGTCCACAAATCGTATAGTAGAATAGATTATTTCTTGGTTGATTCCCAGTTAATTTCGCAGGTTATTGATACCAAATACCACAGTATATTGATATCTGATCACAGCCCCCTGACCATGTCTGTTGACTTCTCTCTTCCTAAGCGGTCTTATTCCTGGCGTTTTAATCCATCTCTGCTTAATGATGATAAATTTGTAGAATACATTAATATCAAGCTGAAAGAGTTTAAAGAGTTTAACGATAATGGGGAGGTGTCAGATTCTACTCTTTGGGAGACTTTAAAAGTGGTTATACGTGGGCATATTATTTCTTATGAATCTGCTTCCAAAAAGGAAAAAGAGAGGCGGCTTTTAGAGATACAAACTATTCTTCCTACTCTTGAATTGGCATATCAGAAGTCAAAATCATCTGACGATTATAACAAAATAATGAAACTCAAGTATGAGTACAGCGGCATTCTTGGTGGTCAAATAAATAACCTTTTCTTGAAAATGAGGCAGAGACACTTTGAAACGGGGGATAAGCCTGATAGGCTCTTGGCGCGACAGCTCAAAGGGATTCAGGCTTCCAGGTCGATCTATACCATTAAGTCTAAAGAGGGAATCCTGTTAACTAACCCCAAGGACATTAATGCTCGCTTTAAGGATTTTTATAATGAACTTTATACTTCTAATAATATAGCCACTCATTCTGATCTAATGGATTTTTTCGACACTTTTGAAATTCCTAAGCTCGACGACGATGCTAGGGCCGACTTGGATTCTGACTTTACTTTGGAGGAGATAATCAATGCTGTGAAGTCATTTCCAACTGGGAAGGCGGCTGGGCCAGATGGATTCTGTGCTGAATTTTTAAAGAGATTTTGTGATATCCTTGCCCCGCTCCTCCTAAGAATGATAATCTGTTGTAAAAAAGAAAATCATTTGCCTAGTTCATTGTACGAAGCCAATATCTCTCTTATTCTAAAGAAAAATAAGGATGAAACTGACCCAGCCAGCTATAGGCCAATTGCACTTCAGAATTTTGATAGAAAAGTAATTACTAAAGCGTTAGCTGTTCGACTTAACAAGCATCTACCCTCTATCATTCACCCCGACCAGACTGGATTTATCCCTGGCAGATTCTCTTTCTCTAATGTACGTCGCCTTCTCAACACAATATACTCCAATCATACAAAAGCTAATGGGGCAGCTATCCTGTCCTTGGATGCGCAGAAAGCTTTTGACCAGGTCGAATGGCCTTATATGTTTGCGTCATTACAACGGTTTGGGTTTGGCGAGGCATTTATATCATGGGTCAGATTAATATACGCCAGGCCAATGTGTTCAGTTTTAACTAACACAGACAGGTCACCTAGGTTTCCCTTGCAGCGCTCAGTGCAACAGGGTTGTCCCCTCTCACCTGCCCTTTTTGCCATTGCGATAGAGCCTCTCGCCCTAAGTATAAGGCGTCATACAGATATTGCGGGTCTTGAAGTGGGGGGCAGGGAAGCTCTTATTAGTCTGTATGCTGACGATATAATATTATATTTGCAGAACTCGGAGAGATCAGTTCCCATTCTCTTAGATTTAATTACTTCTTTTGGGAGACTATCGGGATATACCATTAATTGGTCAAAGAGTAACTTTATGCCTCTCTCTGACACTTACAGCCCTGTTTTTTTGGAGAATATGCCATTTAAGATAGTTAGGGATAATTTCACGTATCTTGGACTGACAATCCCTAAAGATCTCAAATTAATATTTAAGTTAAATTTTGTGGAGTTTCTTTCTAAGCTCAAAAGTAATATAGGGAATTGGAAAATTTTACCTTTGTCTATGATAGGCCGTATAAATTCAATTAAAATGGTTTCTCTTCCTAGATTTCTATATCTGTGTCAAAATCTTCCTATTTTTCTTACCTCTGCCTTCTTTAAGGAACTAGATTCTATAATCCTGTCCTATTTTTGGAATTATAAGACCCACCGGATTTCTAAGAGTCATCTACAAAAATCCAAGTCTCTGGGTGGTCTGGGTATGCCAGTATTTAAACATTATTATTGGGCTGCCAATATTAGGGCTTTAATGTTCTGGCTGAAGGGGGCACCGGGAAATCAGACCCCTGAGGCCCCCTTGTGGGTACAAATGGAGACCAACCTGGCTGTTGGCAACTCCTTAACTTCACTGCTGTTCTCCAAATTGGATAAGCCCAAAGAGTTGAATAAATTAAGCTTTGTTTTGAAAAATTCAGTCAAAATTTTTAATCAAGTGAGAAAAGTTCTGTCCCTGCCGGAGACCTCTGTTCATGCGCCGATTTGTTACAATCATTCCTTTTTACCCCCGTGGTCTGATAGAACTTATCATGTCTGGAGGGAGAAGGGTTTGGGTTTCATTAAAGATCTTTATATTGAGGGACGGTTTGCATATTTTAATCAGTTAAGAGAGAAATTTGATTTGCCTCATGCACATTTTTTTCGTTATTTACAAATCAGACATTACGTGAAGTCAAAAATCAGTAATTTTGAACTCCTCCCGGAGCAACATGTTTTTTTCGATGTTTTTTTTAATCCTCCTGGCTCTGTACGTCTTGTTTCTAAATATGTTTCTTTACTTGGAAGTTGCCTCCCAGCCCCCACTGTAAGATTTAAAGAGGCCTGGGAGGAGGATCTAGGAGTTGAGCTCTCCGATGACACGTGGGACGGGTGCTTGGCTACGATACATGCTTGTTCAGTCAATAGCAGACACCAACTGATCCAGTTCAAAGTTATCCACCGCTTACATTACACCAAAGTTAAATTGCATAAAATTTTCCCCTCCGTTTCACCAATGTGTGACAGGTGTAAGGTGGCAGAGGATACAGCTTCTCATGCTTTTTGGTTTTGCCCGTTATTGTCTGGATTTTGGTCAAGCATTTTTGACTGGTACTCCAAGGCTTACAATAAGCCTCTTCCACCGGACGCTGAACTTGCCATCTTTGGCCTCTCACAGCGCACCTCTTGCCTTTCAGGTGCATTGAAACAGTCCTTAATGCTGGGTATGGTCGTGGCTAAGAGACTTGTGCTTAAGAACTGGAAGTCACCCTCACCCCCCTCCTTCCAGATGTGGATTACGGATATGATCTCTGTCATACAGATGGAAAGACTTCGACTTTTGAGGACTGATTCTATTGAAAAGTTTTCCGCTGTCTGGGGTCCATTTCTCGGGTATTTGGACAAGTTAACGGCTCAGTCGGCCCCCAAAGACTTCTCTAAGGTCTAGGCTGCATATCCCTTCTGGGCACCTAGTCTGTTGTGCAGCTTTTTATTAATATACTTTTATATACGTTGTTGTTGTTTTGTTTTAGTTTTTTTTTTTTTTGGTGTGTGTGTGTAGTCTGAGCTAGTGTTGTTTGTTCTGTGTATTTACTTGAAAATATCTTAAAATAAAGTATATAAAAAAAAATAAAAATAAAAAAATAAATAAAAAAAAAATCATGGCAATCGATATTGACCGGCCACAGCCTATGACGTCCCTACTAGTGCGAGCCGGAAGAATAAAAGGGGCGCCTAGAGAACAGCTCATCCTCTTTTCGTCTTCAGGGACTGTTTTGTCTGATCTGCAATCACCTGGAAAAAGTAGAAACAATTATGGCAAATGATAAGCGTTTCAAGAAGTGTGTGGATCCGTGTCTCAGGTTTGGACGAGTGGACGAGCTGCGCCACACCAAAGATCCTTCTCTCCGGGCCACCAAACAAACCGCTGCCTCGATTGGAAGGGCTGGGCTGGGCGGTATATCGAGTTTGTACGATATATATTTACATATTTTTTAGAAACGATATGGAATGAGGCAATACTGTTTATATCGATACTGTCACAGTGTCTGGTTTATGTTCCTTGGGTCACCACTAGATGTCCTCCTTCCCCACGGTGTCCATCACACTATTGAACTACATTTCCCACGATCCTTGTCTTCTCATTGCACTCGGCTGGTTCCTTATCACTAATCATTGCACTCAGCCTATTCCCCATTAGCATTGTCATTTCCCTGTGTATATAACCCTGTCTGTTTTAGTATGTGTGACGGAGTCCTTGTTATATGTCCCACCACTTCTGATGTCTGTTTCTTGCCCTGTCTTGTTTTGGTTTATGGATTGCTTATATGGTTTTGACCCCTGCCTGGACTGTTTGTGAGTACGGATTTCCCTCAAATAAATACTAAACTGCATTTGGATCTTCTCCTTGTCTCATTGAGTGTGGATCGTGACAGATACAGTAGTTTGAATACGAGCACATCTGAAAAACAGCGGAGGACACAGTGTGTGCTGCTGCAGTGAAAGCACATAGTACAATTTGTCCTAAACAATTACACAAGCTTATTAAGGGCTTCAAAATAACTGGTAAGATATAGTTAACAAGTATAAAGCAGCTTGCCCTGTCAGATGCTCTGACAGATATTGTTGCTGACTGACAGATAAATACTTGCACTGTTTAATGCGTTTGAGATGTGGTGCTTTCCTCAGCGCTTAACTAAGCTATATTCTCCATTTGTAAATGTTCGAAAGTCAAACAAATATGTCAATTTCACTGAAGACGAGTGTCACAGTGTCTGGTTTGTTTCCCCGGGTGTCCACTAGAGATCTCTTCCCCATACTGTCACCATTACTTCTGGAACTGCATTTCCCACAAACCCTGTCTGGACTCATCACTGTTCATTGCACTCAGCTGTTCCCTATCACATTGTTAGTTTCTGTGTATATATACCCTGTCTGGTTAGTGTTTGTCACAGAGTCGTTGTTATTCGTCACACCACTTCTGAGGTCTGTTTCCTAGCCTGTTCTTGTTTTGTTTCTTTTGTTTGGATTGATTATATGGACTTTGACCCCTGCCTTGATGATTACGATTTTGGATTACCCTGAATAAAAAAACATTACTGCTTTTGGATCTGTCCTGGATTCCCGTGTGTGGTCTCGTGACAACGAGCTTCTTGAAGTGAATCTCCTCTAAAATTCAAGCTCGCCATAATTCTGACTAAAATATACATATTGCTAAAATATTTGCTGTTGGAGACAATAAACGTGCCATATGTGGAATTTTAAACTTACAAGTAAGTATATTTTTATGAAAGTGACCATTATAATGGGGTAATCAAATGCAGGCTAATATAATTAGTTTGTGCTTTTGTTTTTAAATTGACTAACTTAGGCTAAACTAAAAATGAAAATAAAAACTAAAGCACAAACTATATTAGCCTGCATTTTCCTCTTGTGTTAGAGTCGTCAGGTTTAAGTAGTAGGTAGTGCCAATCTGTGGTCAATGTCACGGGGTGACAAATAATCCCCGGAACTAATCCCATCAGAGAAGTGTTCCCGCCGGGACACTTTTAGTGTAACACTGTCCCCGGGCTTGTGTGTCTGTCTGTCGTCATGACAACTAAACGGCAGATTGACAACAGGTGCGGGGACTTCACTTTGATTACCTGATTGAGGTGGCACCAGTGTTTGGAGAGGATAAAACACAAGAGAAAGAGAAGGCTGGGTGTTCTCCCTCCGCGTTGTGTGGTTGTTTCTTTGTCTTCCCCCGGCGATCTGGTGTGGTTCTCTCCTGTTGGGAAATGTTTGTGGAGTGTTGCAGCTGAAGGACCATCGTGAAAGAAGCGGAGTGTTGCTTGTGGGATCTGAGGGCAGTTTTGAAGAGTGGAATTCGTCGTCTGGACTGGGAAAGAGTGAGATGAGTGATTGACAAATTGAATCTCATAAACGCATGTTTTCTACACTAAATTGGATACTGGTTTGAAGTGCTTGGATCACGTTGTATACATCGCACTGAGTGAAATAGACTGATTCCTTGTCGATCTCTAGCCTCCCCCTCGTCCATTGAAACCAGCGAAGTGAAGCCGCTTGTAGTGGTGAGGAAATTATTCACCGCATCTGTCCCAACTCTGACTATCATCGGCTCTTCAGATCGAGACCTCTGGGTGAGTGTTGGCCTTACTTTGCACTTGAAGAGTGGATTTGTAGTGCTGAAATTGACGTTTCCCATCACGTTGCATGTTTGGAATTGGACTGTCGTGTGTGTGTGGAAGATTTACCTTTTATCGCCGTGCACTCCCCATGTGTTATGCTGGTCTACTGTCCATCATAAGAGTCTAGCAAGATCGATTGCAGTCACCTGTTGGATGTCAGAAGGAAAGGCCCCCGTGTGCACACTACACGTGAGAACTGTTTACCTCTGCTTGAAGTTTATGCTGTCTGTCCCAGTGAGAGCCCTGCTCAGCTTATGACTTTGTCTCCTGCCACCCCTGTGAGAGCTGTCCACCTCTATTCGAAGTGTTGATTCCGTCTGTTCCAGTGAACGTCGCTCAGCTTGTGACTTTGTCCCCTGCAACACACGTGAGAACTGTTTACCTCTGCTTGAAGTTTGTGTGCTGTCTGCTCCAGTGAAAGCCCTGCTCAGCTTATGACTCTGTCTCCTACCACCAATGTGAGAGCTGTTTACCTCTATTTGAAGTGTTGATTCCGTCTGTTCCAGCGAACGTCGCTCAGCTTGTGACTTTGTCCCCTGCAACACACGTGAGAACTGTTTACCTCTGCTTGAAGTTTGTGTGCTGTCTGCCCCAGTGAAAGCCCTGCTCAGCTTATGACTCTGTCTCCTACCACCAACGGGAGAGCTGTTCACCTCTATTTGAAGCGTTGACTCCGTCTGTTCCAGTGAACGTCCGCTCAGCTTGTGACTTTGTCCCCTGCAACACACGTGAGAACTGTTTACCTCTGCTTGAAGTTTGAATGCTGTCTGTCCCAGTGAAAGCCCTGTTCAGCTATTGACTCTGTCTCTTGCCACCCATGTGAGAGCTATTCACCTCTATTTGAAGTGTTGATTCTGTCTGTGCCAGCCAAAGCCCCGCTCCGCTTGCGACTTGAGTCTGCTGTAGCCCTGAAACCCACCTGTAGGGTGCGAAGTGCCCACCCTTTACAACTCCTGTGAGCCCTGATCCACCTACTCCCCTGCGATACTCACCTGTGATACGCACCTGTTCAGTGAGTTGGCACCAGAGCCAGAATGAAGTAAGCCTGACTCATTTACTTACCTGCGATACCCACCTGTTTAGTACCTACCACTGGGAGTTGGCACCAGTGCCAGAAGGAAGTAAGCCTGACCCCCCACTCACCTGTGATACCCACCTGTTCAGTATCTACCACTGTGAGTTGGCACCAGCGCCAGAAGGAAGAAGCTTGACTCAATTACTCACCTGCGATACCCACCTGTTCAGTACCTACCACTGCGAGTTGGCACCAGCGCCAGAAGGAAGTGAGCCTGACCCCCCACTTGCCTTGGATTCCTGGGAAGAGGAAGGAAGAGGAATTTTAGATTAGGATTTTCAAATTGTTTTTATATTTAATAAAGCCTGTCATTCTTTTTATTCCTGTCTCCTGCCTCCTCCTTTGACACGCTCCTCAGGGTGATCCTGGTCTAGGGGTGGGTGCAGTCTGGCTTGGCCCACCTCGACCTGTGACATCAACAGTAGGTGTACAGGTTGGCTTCATCTCATAGAGTAGTCTCTAGTGAGGCCACTGTGCACATTAGCACACTGAGCTTAAAACAGATATTCTGTCTAGCGTGAGATAGCTTCCCCCCATTTGGGGTTTATTCTTTTGAGGCCACCACTCTAAGCTCCAGATACACCAAAACACCAAGTGTTGGGCTTCGTCGGGCCACCTTGATAGCCACCTTGTATTTATATCAGGTCTCCTCTCACTTCAGAGAGTTGTTTAAATTAGACTATAACTTTGAACTTATAATATTCAGGTGTCGGCAATCGGCTTAGGTAGAGACACATTAGTACTCACCTCCCATTCGGGTCGGCCTGTGTAAACTCCCTTAGGGGCTAAACATTGATTGAATGGAAATGTTTTCGATTAATGAAAGCATTTTCATTAACATTCGGTGCCCTTATGGCAACATGAGTGCAGTCAATGAATGCTTTAGCATAAGTTCTGCCGGGAAGACTTAAAGGGCACCTATTATGGAATTTTGAAATTTACCTTTCATGTAGTGTGTAACATAGATCTAAGTGAACAAAAACATCCTGCAAAGTTTGAAATATGAAAGTGCACCGTATATAAAGTTATTGTCTTTCAAAAGTGAGAGTCGACTCGGAGTCATTTTTATGAATCGTTAGAAGACCGAAGCTTTTTCTCTGACTAGTTGACGTCAACTTGTCAAGTTATTTGAATATGATACGCCCACTTATTGCGCTCCAAGCCCAGGGAAAATATCATGGCGACGAGACGCTGTGTTCTGAAGTGCGGCTCAAAAGCAAACTTTTTTTCATCTGCCCAAGGAGGAGCATTTGGGCTACAATTCACTATACCACAGAAGTATAGTCCGAGCCTTGTGCTTTGTTCGCGTCATTTTGAAGACGATTGCTTTTTTAAATGCAATCAAACTGGGATTCGCTGATATTGAAGGAAGGTTCAGTTCCAAGTGTATTTGCATCAGCTTCCTCCTCCGTATCACAACCTGTAAGTGTTAATAATAATTTTTGCTTTTATATTTTATGTAGCATGCTTAATAATTATTTTGTTTGTTGTGTAAGCACCGTTTAGCTTCTAGGTCTTCAATGACAATTGTATTGAGATGTGAAGTGTTTGTCGTTGTTTTCGGAGTTGTCTTATAGAATAGAATAATACCTCGTAGTAACGTAACGTTAACTGCATTTTTTTTTTTTTTGTAAAAACGTTATGTTTATGCATCGGGCTAACGCAAACAAAGACTGATTGTGCTTTTACAATATGAACTCTGGGCTATGCTCGCTAACATAACATTAAATTATTTTTCTTATTTTTCGTTTTTTACTACAAACTATAAAGTAGTGGACTATAATCATTATTATAATACAATTTAATTGATAAAAGCATCATTGTACTCCGTGTTAAAAATAAGTATTATCTCTGTAAACACTGCTGGGTCATCTGACCAATCAACGCAGATTAGCGTCGCGCAAAGGAGGGGTTTGGAAAACGAGTCGTTGAACGAATCATTTGGGAGTCGGTGAGCAAATCAGGTAAAAATAAATGCATATTATACGAAAACAAAAGTGTTTTTTGTCATTGCATGCATGTAAAACTGTTGTTGGGGACTCCCTAAACAACATTAGGAACATTTTAAATGTCATAATAGGTGCCCTTTAATTGTTACGTCGCTGTACCTTTATCTATCCAATCACATTCCAATACGCGTGGTATAAAAGATTGGTCACTTACTCATGTCTGAGTTCGCAGATGCTGACGCTCCAATTCAGCACCATCCTCCCCACCACCTCCAAGTCGAATCCTCCCCACCACCACCAGGATGGTCCCTTCCATACCTCACAGAGGGTCGGCTGTGCCCCTGCCTTGATCTTCAGGCAGGATATGCAGAGTCCGGACCCTCAGATTGCGAGCTACGGACTACGCCAAAGAACTTTATTGCTTGCTGGGTTGTTAATAAATGGATAATTGTCACTATATTTACTCTCCCGTGTCTTTCTGGTAGAAATAGCACCGATTGAGTTTGGGAAACCGTACATAGCTGCAAATTGAGCTTTCTTGTTTGCCTGTACACCGGCCGTGTATGGAAACTTTATGCAATCATGGGACAAAGCTATTATGCCTTTTAACACGTCTGGCATTACCCAGCTATGGGTCGGTCGGCTGAGATATACCTGACCTGTCAGCCAATTCCCTCTGAAAAGTGCCAGTCGCCAGGAATTCTAGTGTTGTTAGGACTTGAAGTGGGACTAGCACGGCGTGGTTTCTCCGAGTGCTCCTCTGTATTGCTGGGCCCAAAAGACCGCAGAGGTCCAACAGGACGGCTCGAGGAAGTCGGAACCGGCTCATAAGCCACTCGTCCTCGTTTGCCAGCAAGTCTTCTTGCTGTCTGAAGATGCGTTCACTCCGAATCCTTCCATTTGCCACATCTTCTAAGAGCGCAAGATCAGCCATTGTGCGTAATTACGCATTGTGATGGGGCCTTTTATTTCCATCCATTTAATTGCATCTGACAAGCTAGAGATGTCGGTTATAATCTACGTGGAAATGAGAAATAGTTCAGTGCAAATGTAATTTCTTGCAGCTTTCTGAATGGTTGAGACATACGTCATACGTTATTTTATGAAAAATAAAACAAACTAAAGGCATATGCATGAATACCATGATTCCGTAGCTGATGAAGACATTTTTACTATGAAAACAACTTTCCCCAGTGGACAATTAATACATCAATCTATTTATCTATCTATATATCTCCCTAATTATCTATCTGTTTATCTAATTGCATCTATATCTGCTCCGCCAGACAGGCACATTGACGAGAATATCAGTTTTGTACATTATTTCGTTCTGTTTACCATATTATTATGAGGATGAATTGCATAACATGCCAATATTACGCCTTCTTTTGTGCGTATGCAACGTTTATAAATGAGGCCCCTGGTCACGAACTCTGGTCTCCAGTGTGAGAAACAGTCACTTAGCAAACTGAGCCACTAATAGTCAGCAGAACCCAGAAGATGAGCCAGACAAAATAGTACTAGAGACGGTGTTTTAATAATGAAAAAAAAAGTAAGTTCTTCAGGCAAAAAAAAGGTAATCCACCAAGTCAAAATGTAAATCCACAAGGAAAGTAGGTACAGCACAAAAATTCTCAAAAGATAATCCAAAAATAAACAATTACCAAATCAGAGTACCACAAGAGAGTCCAACTGGAGCAATACAGCTTCACTGAGGCTGGGTACTAACATTGAAACACAGAGCAAAGAACTAAGGAAAACTAAGGGTTTAAATGCATACAAGGGAAACGAGGCACAGGTGCAGATATTAACTGGAAACAAGGGAAACCAAAAGGATTAGACAAAAAAGCACAATGGGGTCCTCTAGTGGTCAAAAACCGGAAAAACCCCGGCTGAATGTTAACAGAAACAAGTGTGAGGACTTTGTGAGTGAGTCATTGAATCATTCATTAAAATATATATATTTTTTTATAATTACAATTAAAATACATTTAATAGACTGCAGCAATTAACATTTTGGCAGAACCTCACATAAATGACATGCCATTTTGTTTAGTTGTCTGTTCAGAATCAAGGGGGAATCATGATCTCTATTTGAAAAAAAAATGTGTGATTCTCAATGTAGTGGCGGGTTTTATGATATTCATTGATCTTTAGTAGAATATAGATGATTCAAAGAATGTCACATGTGTGACTCTCACTTGTAGTGAGAGAAGATTCTTTTTATGTACCTGGGAAGGCAGAAGGGAGAGACACTCCAGAGAACAGACGAACAAGGACCTCTGACCTAGATGTCAGAAGGCCATTTGGTGAAGGAGGGCTTAGTCTATGGAAAACTACTGGTAGGATGGCTCTGGCGGAAGAAGGCCTTGGAACGGAGATAAAAGCTGGTTCAGTCTGTCTGGGGGTGTGTCACTCTTCTGCACAGGGTAACAACTGTGTATTAGACTGCTCCTATTCTTGCAAGAATAAAATACTTCTATTTTATAATTTGACTCTGAGTGTCTCTTACGCAGTGATGTTTGTTCGATGAATTTTTGCCACAACAATTTGGTGTCAGAATAGTGGGATTCCTTGGACGATGCCTCCTGGACCTGAGATCGGACGGTGTTTGGCCACCTGGACTGAGTAAGTTCCAGCTCTACCTCGTAAACTTAAGAGAGAGAGGCCGGCCGATGTCAGAGCCGGGAGAATCGGACACTGGAATCAAAAGAACTCAAGGTGGCTCAGAACAAAACATCTCTGGGTAATGTATAATTAAATTCAGTTTAATTGGGGGGAGAGTGAAATTGAACCATATTGGCTGAGAACTGTTTTCTGTGGTACGTAATCTGAAATTAATTGAGATCTACGTACAGATCAAGATATTTCAAACAGATACGAGGAAAATAATCTGAAATTAATTGAGGTCTGTGACAGAACAAGATATTTCAAGCAGATAAATAATCTGGAATTAATTGAGAACTGTGACAGACCAAGACATTTCATACAGATAGGTACCTAGAAATTTAATTGTTCCACCACGGAGCGAATTATTTTTGGGTGCTGAAGCTAATTAGGGGGAACCAAGACAATCGTAACAGATTTGTTGGCAAACCGTAATTAGGAGGACACTAATAGTGACACTAATAGTGTAACCCGTCCGATTTGGGTTAAAAGAAAGATCGGGTTTGTCGGGGACGCTTGACAAATAAAGAGAACGCGCGTAAAAGAGAAATCCACAGAGAACAGATAAGCGGCCAATATGGGGAAGTCTGAAAAGCAAGCTTGCGAAATTTGGTACACCGGTGTTTTGTCAAATGAGATAAAATTAAGGGCAGAAATGTATGATATTGAGCGCCACAAGATTAAAGATGGTGCGGGAATCAGTTGAACAGGGCAGTGAGAAACAAAGGTTGTTGTGTCTGCGTTCAGCGTGTGTAAAAGTGTAAAAAGTCAATGAGTTGTTGGCTTGATGTATTGCCATATAGTAAGATTGAATATAACTGATAAAAGGGTTTTTATTTTTCATCCATTAGATGGATGCATGACATTAGATGTCAGAAGATTTTGTTTGTAACAAAAGTTGAAGTAGCAAGCAGCAATAAGGCTGTCTTTGTGAAGGATTGAGATTGAGAGTAATATGATATTTTGGTTTCTGTAAAAACAGTAGAGATAAGTGGGACTGAGACAGTAATGATAATAGTTGTTGAATCGGCAGACTAACCATTTTGAGAAGAAAACAACTGTAGAAAATGTATGTTATGAAAATAACATTTCTGATAAAATTTATGGAACTATTTATGAACGCTTGTTAAGTCAGATTAAGAAATGGTATGAAAAGTGAGGTTCAGATTAAAAATAATAATGATAAGGTATTGAGTATGATTGACATGATATAAAGATAATGAATGTTTCATTAAGCAAAATGGGGAACAATTCTATATTTTAGTGGTAAAATAATGATTGAAATTATGTTTATTTTTGGTTTGACCATTGTCTTTTGAACCTAAAGACTCCAGCTATGCTGGGAGTACAGCAACAGCGCGTGCTTATTCAGCCCGGCTTCCGGATGTTAAATGTGTACTTGCTATTGTTAATCAGTGCTGTTGATGATAATAACGAATTAGAGAGATGTAAAGACATATTTTGGAATTCAATAATGTAAAATGTCGGATATTTTGTTGATATTAAGTCATTGAGGGAAAAAAAAGACATTGTCTGTTTTATAAAGGAAATTATGGGTCGGGGATAATTTTCCCTGGACAAGTGTTAAAGTTAAACAGAAACTTTGTGAAGCCTGCTTAGAAAACAATTTATGCATTTCCGTGCAGAAAATTAATGTTCTGCCAAAAATAATGATTTGGCTAGTGTGATAGAATCCGCCACTGGTGGACTGTCAAAGAATAGAGAGAACTGCTTATCAGCTCTGTTTACAAACTGATTGGAACACACTGCTTCAAGTGTGCAGTAAGCTGGAGCTGTTAGAAGGGGACAGAGAGATCGAACTATAGGCAAGGGGACAGAGAATGTTTTAATTGTGGTCAGCTGCGTTTAGCAGTAACTGAAAATGACCACTCAGAAAGGTGTAAAAGAAAGTTGATGGAATGTGAAAGTGATGTGGATTAATGTGGGTTTGAAAGTAGAACAGTATTTGAATGACGATATTAAAAGTTTTCGTCTGAGAAAGAACTAAGAATGTGAATGCAGTGCTAAGGAAAGTGAAAAGTGCAAGTAAATGAAAAGAAAGTTGAAAAGAAAGTTGATAGATGGAAGTCGTAAGTAGATTGAAAGAAAAAAAGAAAGTTGAAAGATTTAAGTCGTAAGGAAATTCTTTTAAAAGGAAAATAACTAAAGTACCAGTAAATGTAAAATTACGGATAAGAAAAATATTTGTAAAAGTAAAGATAACTAAAAAGATGATTGTCTTTTAATGAAACGTTATTGAGAACTAGAATATCTATTTGTATTTAAGATCAAATAAGTAGAAGTAGCACTGGGTTGCTAAATGTAAAAACAATGTTGTAGAAATGGATCTGATTAAACAAACAGCTTGGAAATTGACCATGAAGCTAGAAGCTGAGGTTTTGGTTTCAAAAGATAAGATTGGGACTTGGCTGAAACTGAAACTGTATGACAGTCTCAATATGAGTGGAATTTGTAATGTCTAAATTCCCTGTATGAGTAAAAGACAATTATAAAATTATTTTATATTGAAAACGTATGGAAAATTCTGGCAAAGGCTAGAATTAAAAGGTAAAGAAGATAAAGTAGAGAATGTTTAGTATGACAAAAAGTGTACCAAGTCCTGAAGGTCTCAGAGTCTCTCTCTCATTCAATGTCAGAAGGCGGATAACCTTAGAAAATGATAGCATAATGTATTTTAGATTGTTGTAATGGTTCTAATTTGAGTTAAACATTTGTATATTAACATTTGTGAACTATTAAGGGTTCTAGACTCAGATTAACTAAGTTTCAGTCTTAGGAGGCTGTTAAAAAAGATTATTTGTGTGTAGTGAAAGAGAGACTGCTGAGTGGAGGAAGGGATTTGGTACTCTGTCTGTCTTTCTGTTATCAGGCCTGGTAAGGCAAGCTTAAACAAAATAATGATAATAAACCAAAACAACCCAGCTGACTTTTCTAAAGAAAAATGAATAATGAACAGATAGAACATTTGAAACGGGTTTAGAGGCCAAATTTCAAAGATGTAAAATTATATGAAAGCTACAGGAGAATGTGAAGTTTAAATCTAATTTGAACTTTAAATATTATACTTTTAGAGTTAATATAAAATAAAAAAAAACGAACATTGTAAATGAGCAGTTGACCTATGTGTATCTAGCATGAGTGTGTGTGATGGTGACAGCACTTTATGTCTTGTGGGTGTTAGTTTAGGGCAGCTATTCCGCCTGAATAGTGAGTATATTGTGTCTTTAACCTTTGGAGAGTGGTTTATCATTACAGATGAGTTAAGGCAAGTGACAAATTTTAAAGAAGGCAAATGCTGAGTGAATCTGATGAGAAGATGATAGAGAACATGGGACGAGATGATAGAGAACATGGGACGAGATGATAGAGAACATGGGACGAACATGGTTGGTCATCACGCTCCGTCTGGTAATAATTACTTTTGTCATTTATGATGTGGATTTGAATTACTTTTGGATAAGTTTAGGTATTTATGTAAATAAATTACAAAATAAACTTGTGGAGTTGTACAGTATATCGTCGTCTATCGTGGGTTATAGATTTGACGGCAACAACAAAGTGAGACATTGGCTAAGTCAATATCAAATTATGTTTTTTTTGACTGACATTGACCAAGTCTGTACAGCACGACCTGACGACTTTTAAAAATGGTTGCGAGACAAAAAAACAGACCTGGAAAAAGCAGGATACGCAGTGAGACTGAGGGCCGTTGCCCTTCAAATACTTCGATAAGGAAATTAAATTGTGGCTTTAAGTGAAGAATGTAATATTTTTGTTTCAGAGGGTGATGTTTTCAGAGAAAGATGTCTGGAGGAAGTTTGTCTGAGGGACAACGTTTGGGTTGGTGTTGATGGCAGGCTTTATCGAGAACACTATGTTAAATGTTATGTTAAATTGATGATCGAGTTGTGTCGACCATCAAAAGGGGGATGCTTTATGTTTTATTAGGAATAAATGTTGGAAGAACACTAGGGGTAATTGGGTAAAAGCCCTGGAAGAAGCCATTTTTCTGCCTAACAAAATTGCTGTCTGGATTGTTTTCAACAGGTTACGCCAGAGCATCGAAGGCCACGGGAGCACAGTAGACAAAAGAGAATACGTACTTTACTATCGGATAATAACCTCGAAATTTGTTTTTCTTTACAGAGAGCATGCAGAATTGGGAGACAGGGCAAAATGTGTTGAATAATGGCTATGGATGAATTTTGCTAACTGTCCTGGCCTGATTGTTATTATTGTGGCAGAAAGGTGCTACACCTTGTACAGAGCATAACCTAAAATTTTCCTTTTGCAGAATGTCAGGATGGATTGCATCAAGCTGAACTGATTCTGTTTTCCAAATGTATGAATATTGACTTGTGAACGATATGTGTTTTTCAGGGGAAAAGGACTCTGACTCTAATAAGCAAGAAATGTCTAATGATAATATGTTTCAGGTTGTAAACAGATGGTGAAAATTCCACAGGTCACACCAAAAGGGACGAGGGAAAGACAAGCAGTCACTAACAAAATACTTAAGGTCTCCATTCACAGGTGACACCTGGGTCCAAGCCGCTCACCTACACCAACACGCCTGGAGGAGGATGTGGACCAACTAATGAATTAAGAATGTGGTTTTGTGATGATTTTGAGGATTTTATCTGATTATATTGAAATAGGCCTTAGTATTGATATTGGTATATGACAAATGATTTGATTGGTTACTGATTCATTAGAAAATATTTAAGGCAAATGTTTTCAGGAAGAGAAGATCTATTAATTAATGTAAATTATAAGGATTATTATTGAAGCTGATTAAGTAGAACCACTGCCTGATTGAATTAAAAGTAAAAGAACAAAATATGGTTAGGGAAATGGATATGGGGAAATGTTGAATGTGTAGGAGTTATGATTGTATGTGTTATTCTGATAATTTTGTTATTCATGGGTGAATATGAGAAAACTGGAATGTCTGTTCAATTGGTGAAAATGACAGTCTATCTGAATGATGATGATGATGAACAAAATTATGCAGATGATTCAAGTAGAGATTACAGTTAAATGTGTTGTTGTTTTCTTTTCTTTTTGAGAACGATTTATATGAAAAGGAGATTTTTTTTATTTTTTAATGCTTTTACCATTTGCATTTTATTGCATTGTTTGTTTTCCTACTGTTTATAACTATTTTTTTCCTTACTAGTGTGACTGCGGTCGAGCCCGGCATTAGTAAACATGTTTACTCGCTTGCTAAATAATTATGGGGCTTTCCCCAACAAAAACAGCCTTATGCTTTCTTCATCCTAAACTCTTTTTCTTCACAGGTTTCAAGGAGACTGATTTTTATGATGTGATGTAATGACTTGAACTTGCATTTATTATTATTGTTATTATTATTATTATGTTTGATTAATAATGATAAAAAAGTGAGGAGTTGTAGTGGCTATTTTATGATATTCATTGATCTTTAGTAGAATATAGATGATTCAAAGAATGTCACATGTGTGACTCTCACTTGTAGTGAGAGAAGATTCTTTTTATGTACCTGGGAAGGCAGAAGGGAGAGACACTCCAGAGAACAGACGAACAAGGACCTCTGACCTAGATGTCAGAAGGCCATTTGGTGAAGGAGGGCTTAGTCTATGGAAAACTACTGGTAGGATGGCTCTGGCGGAAGAAGGCCTTGGAACGGAGATAAAAGCTGGTTCAGTCTGTCTGGGGGGGGTGTCACTCTTCTGCACAGGGTAACAACTGTGTATTAGACTGCTCCTATTCTTGCAAGAATAAATACTTCTATTTTATAATTTGACTCTGAGTGTCTCTTACGCAGTGATGTTTGTTCGATGAATTTTTGCCACAACATCAATTTATCCAAAATTGTGCAGTTCTACTCCTATGTGTGACTGTTTCTCCCATGACATACAGTAATGGGCAAATGGTAATGGTAAAAAACAAACAAATATTCAGACTTATAAAACCGTGCGTACGCCAGAACCTGCGCAGGATTCACTTTATAAATCCCAGTCAGTGGAAGATTGTGCGCACATCCGTCTCCTCCCCGAAATAGCCATATATGGAGCTTACAACGCCTAGTTTCACTATGCATATCCTAATCAGCATATCATTTGCATATGATTATCCATCCACGTGATACCATGTTTAACCCTCTGGGGTCGGCAAACGCGCGGGCGCGTTTTGCTGTTTTTTTTTTTTTTTTTTTCATAGCAGCAACATAGACTTAAAATACTCCGTCATGTATGGTCATACAGACCTAAGAAATATGAAAAAAAGAATCTGTGAGATGTCTACTTTTGTATGTGTCCACTTACAATCTAAACAAAAAGCTGTTCTTTTGTAAAATAAAGAAAATAAACAGGGTGCTTTCTGCCTCTCCGTCTCGTGAACTTTTTTTTTTCTTGAGCACGTCCCTAAACATAAACAAAACTCAGCGAATACTTGTCACACATTTATGAGCTCTATATATGTATAAACATTTAAGTGTGTAGTTTTAAATGACCTGATTCAAAAAGAAAACAAATATTCTCTGTTTAAGTAATTTGTATAAAACCAACAAGATATCCAGTTTCTCAAACCCTTGGTCATTATTTTTAATGTGACCACACCCACAAAATATATAGACATGCAAATCGCGCTCATTACCTCAAAAACAATGCGCCTAACCTCATCAGTCCTCTGCTGTTTGCCGAGTTTGGAAGATGCGCGCAAGCTTATTGGATTTACATCCGAAGAAGAAGAACGCGATTTGAAGAAAAAGATTTTAAGGTAAGAAATAATTCTGAATTATATTAGTTAGTGTTATTGTTGCATAAACTTCACATTCAGCGGCTCCATCGCTTCAGTAAATGTTTTCTTGCACGCGCTGTCTGTTTGAGTCAGTCGTGCTGTCTGTTTGAAAAGCAAAACGCATGGTTTTATACCCTATAGTTTATCTTGATATGGTCACAGTTGTATGTTTTTTTTTTTTTTTTTTTACAGGGACCAGATGAGAGACCACTGATGGGAGTCCTGCTGCATGATTCTCTGTACATGTAGGCCTACATGGTCAAATAAAAAATCAAACAACATGGAAATGACAGGTATGTATGACACCTATGTTTCAGGAATGGCACAAAGGTGTGATCAGTGTGTTCAATAATGTGCTTTTTTGTCCTTTCTTTGTGTATCTTTGGATTATGTTGTGTTGTAAATAAATCCCAAAAAGCCATTATTTTTTAAATGCAGTCATTCTTTGTGCCTCATAATGAAAGTGCCTGAGAGCTCCTAATAGGGCCATTATGGGAGGGTCTTTGTCTTTCTCAGGTGTGAAACACTCAATATGCATGGGTGGTTAACGCCTACTCGCATACAGCTTTCTTACACAAAACATGTCTTACAAATTTTAAATCAATATATTGTCTTATCTGAATGAGTATGCAGGAGGATTTTCACATAGTTTTGAAGCAAATATTCTAGGCTACGTGATACAATTTTCAAAAGTCTTGTGAAGAAATAATCAGTATGGGCATTATGACCTTATGTCAGTGACACATTTTTTTTCACAAACCACGCATAAACATCATTATCTCAAAACTACAAACTTTTATATACATGCTGCTGATATACTATTGTAGCAGAGTTTGTGCTGAATGCAGTGTAATAAGACTTTAGCCATTAAAATGTCACAAGTAACAGAAATAAGCGCAAATGTCAGAGCATGTCAGAACACTTCCAGGACCCAGAAAACACCTCAGACCCCAGAGGGTTAACGGTACAAGACATACGGAACAAATGAAATATGGATGTGCTGTCACATTACACTAATAAAAATAATTTAGTAGCCTATCCTTGCCTTGTTTTTGAATAAATAAATCAAATAGTGTAAAATGCATTTCAGAGAAAGTTTTTCTCAATCTTTTCCACTGACTTAATAGTATTTTTAATTGATTTATATTTTTAATATATATATAGGCTATTTATTGAATATATATATATATTTTTAACTTTTCAGTAAATTTCATGTAGTTTAAGTGTTTAACTCCATTAATGAGAATGGCATATTTAATCTAAATGTTTATATCAGAAGTAAAACATAGTTTAAATCATTATTTTATTTAAACTGTTATTGTGAAAATGCACTGTATTTATAATTAGGACTCATAATGAAGATTTGCGGTTTTACTTCATCTGCCGCTAGATATGCGTCAGCGTATCGCGCTCCAACGCGCGGACATTTGAAGTGTTGACTTTTCTCAAGTGTTGTGACGCATTTCCGAGTGAAACGAATATTGAACAGAGGGCAGGGTTTCACTTTAGCGCTCCTCCTCTCCATTTCTCGAGAATACCCATAATTCAATGTGACGGTATGAATTAATTAATTTCAGCGTCTGACCAGAAGATGGCATCGCAGCTGAATCATACATCCATCCATTTTCCAAACCTCCTGGTCTAATGTGGCTACAGCGTAATATCATACAGGTGTAAATTCCTCTTTAATTGATTATTAAATTGTGTAATTAAGGTTTATACATGATAGTTTCCGTGACAGAGTTAAATTAGAGATAAATCTTTTCATTACTACTGAAGCTGCCAATTTCTTAAGTTTTAAATGGTCAAATGATGCATTCATTTTGGATTTTTTGTCAGTATGGGCTACAATTTGCCAGGGAACAAATGATAGATTAATGAGACCAAAGATCGCCTGTTAGATATAACCGAAATATATCTCATGTTTAACCACTAGACTAGAGACATCAGAGCCAGCGGCAAACGTCAGAAGGACTAGCCGAGGTGAGTGCCCGGTGATCGCCTGGATCTCACAATGTAAGAAGACTCAGAAAACGTCAATCACATTTTTTAATTGGCGCTATCTTTATATAAATAAACCACAGATTTGAGCTTTAAAAAACAACATTCTCGACTGAAAAAACTCTTAAAACTACATTTCATGACACAATAACAGTAGTATTTTTAAATTTCGATGCCTTTCTCCTCTGCTATTGACGCAACCTACTATGAAAAGCGCTATACAAATAAATGTATAATTTGATGGCAACAAACTGCTTTTATCTTTTATTTTTATCGTATCTTGCACATAGCAGCGGGATTTAGCTGTAGGCCTTCATAGCAGCGGGACTTAGCATTCAACATAATGCTACCACATAACGCTGAAACAGCTCACGTTAGCTACAAGTTATCGCCAGACAGATTTAGATCAGGCCTACTACTGGCATACTACTGGGGTCCTTAGCTGGGAATTATTTTAATTATATATTTAATATAATATATTTATATTATTAAATATATTATTTATATACAAATTATATATATATATATTATTATTATTATTATTTGTATATATATATATATATTATTAAAATATATACAAATATATTATGTTTGAGAGTGTAGAGAGACTTAGCAGAGTTTAGCTTCAACCCTTTTTTTCAACCCCAATTTATGGCTGATAAAAATGACCCAAATAATTTAAATAATTGTTGAAAGATTATGAAGGAATAATGAAAATAAATCTGGGACAATCATGTATTTTTTTAGACAGACTGGTTTCAGGTGTTTTTAGACTCAAATGAATTTATGCATTTCTTTTTATTTATTCCTTTGAATTTCTTTATTTATTATCACATTTGTCACTATTTGCATTTTAATCGTATTTATATCTGGAATAAACTGGTTTCTTCACCCAAACATTACAGGTTTTCTTTTTAGACAACATTTCTGTCATCTCTTTTATTTTTTGTATATATTATATGTAAATGTCAATGCACTCTTGCGATTTTAGACAAAGCAACGTGAGAACAGGACTTTTATTTTGGTGTGGTGATGTGACGTCATACGTCTGCGCCGCGCTCCTGCATCTGTTGTGATTCGACTGAAAAAAGGTTTGTGTTGAAAGCATTTAGTGTACTTTAACCCGATAGAAACCGTTCAATCGACTTTAAAGATTGACTATTGTTTATTATTAAATGAAACATAGTAGCTTAATGCTTTATCTACCATTTATTTAAAGCGCATCCACACACGAGTAACACAAAAGGTGCGTCTCGTTTCTCTTCTTTTATCGTGAATCGGTTTATGATAAACACGAATTCGGTCACTGGCGAGTAACGTTAGAGATAGAGAGAGAAACTGAGCTTTTAAAACTCAGAGTCAACTGTTCAAACAGTGTATATGCAACAGAAACACAAACGTGTAATTTTAAACAAACCAGTAGAAGGGTCATTTCTGGGATTCGGTAATATTTCAGCTTGGATTTTTATTTTATTTTTTACAACATATATATATATATATATAATTTTCTACCTAAGGCATTAAAGACATTTTATTTTTGTGTTAGTCTGTGTTAGTAATTTTTAATTGTCTTCCCTATTTTTACCATAAATATGAATGTGACCAGGTTGAGAATAGTGTGACGGGGTTGTAGACTGTAACCGGTTTGAAGGGAGACATTGCCTTTGATTTTATATTTAAAAAATAAATAAATTAATGATCATATTGTGCCCTTCTTTCTGAGTCAACCTATTTGCATGCACAACAGTCTTTCTGCGGCCGATGTGGCTGCCATTTCTGACATAGGATACTTTTCAGTGTTTAAGTGGACACATTACATCAAATATTCTATTTATAACAAAATTATGAGTTGTCATGATTTTGATTAGTATCTTAACTGAAAGCATGACATTTTTTTATTTATTATTATAATTATTCATAAATGAAGTGAAAACTCGACCTTGTCACAAGTTTTCAACCCTGAAACAATGAGAAATATACAGATGTGTGACAAGGTTGAGTTTTTTTTTTAACAAAATGGCCACTGCACCTTGTGTCGTGTAGGAGACTAGACTATGGCAGCAATGAAATAAGTACATTATATTCACTTATGGATTCAAATTAAATTTTGAAAAATATTAATTTTCCATCTTAACTTTGTGATGGGGTTGAGTTGTTAAGCTTGACAGTATCCTCCGTTGACTATAATAGGCCTCAAAAATATTAATACAATATTCTGCAAAACTGTTAAAAAGACCTGAATGATATAATTTCTGGTAAATTGTCACATATGGGGGTACTCTAAATGGCAGTGGCGGGCCGTGCATTTCACACCTAGGCCTTCAGTGATGTCCACCCTGAATTAATAACTTTTAATAGTGCAGCGCACGCACATACTCTCTATAATTGTGAAATTCCTGTTTTTATTTTGCACCGGCAGTTATAGGGTTAATGCGGTGAGTTCGGGAAAGGCCGGGTAGAGAGAAACGAGCGAGTGAGTTCGGCTTTTGTGTTAGTGTACAGTGGTTCTTGCGTTCCGATTATAAATTCAGAAACGGATCCTCATCCCTGTCTTATCCTTCAATGGCTACAAGTATTAATGTTTGAAAAAAGGAAGTTGTTTCGATCATAAATTTACAAGAAAAATTAGGAAGAAAATCATATTCAGCACGGACAAAAACAGGGGCAAAAAATGCATTATACTCTCCAAAACTGATTTTTTACACAAAATCCATCCTAATTTCTTTCCTCAAAAAGACTTGAATTACTTGGTTGTACAGGTTGTCTGTGCTTTTCAGTCCCAACAACCTTTTCTATCGCCATCGAGGCTAATGTGGTGAAAGTCCAGTCTGTCCCGTCGTATTTCTGTCATAAGTTTTAATTCGCTTTAGTGCTGAGAGTGTCTGCTCGTTAGAAGCAGTAACGTTAAACAAAGGGAAAACACCGCAAAAGAAGAAACATGACGATGTGTAACGTTACAGCCGACACAAGCTCTCACACAGATTTTTGAACGATATCATTGAGATCAGCGGGACTTTTGCCTTCAAAATCAGTCCTGGCATAACTTTACATTGCAGTCAGTTCTGTTTTTACCCGGACAGATCGATAGAGATCCGTGACTCTGCGTAAGCTGAATAAGGGATTTTTTCCGGTAGGTTTGAACCTGCTGGTGGTCGAGGAAGGAAATAAACATTAATTTGTGGGTTGAAAAACTATTAAATCTACAGGTATTTTAGTTTACACAGTTCGCAACAGATGCGGTTAGCTATCTCTGACCACCAGTTATAATAGCACACGCTCTGACCATCCAATCAAAGGGTGTGGAAATGCTTATGTTATTGTGTGCCTGCTAGATGGCCCCGGTGCAATCAACTCGATATCTGATTGGCTGATTAAATCTGACCTATTATCTGATTGGTTAAAGCAACAGTAACATTGCCATTCATTTAAGCGACAGGCGCCCGCACTATCGACTCTGAAGGCCTCGAAGCAGATATATTTGACCCTGGCAACACATGATGACTGAAATATGATTGGATAAAAGCACTAAAATAAATATACACTACTGGAAGCAGCGCAACCAAGAGAAAAGCTATGCAATTAAGAGAACGGACTATTGGGAATAATTTAATACTCATTCATAAAAAATATATATTAAAGTGCAAGTCAGTGATTCTCATAGTGTTTAGGCCAGCAGAGAAGGCCTTGCTGGCCCTGACGGCCCACCACTGCTAAATGGTTATAGGCAGAGAATAGTTGGTGTGACGGGGGTTGAGTTCAGACTGAAGGACATCACTTTATACACGGGTTTCTGTGCAACATCATCACGTAGATGCGCGCAAGAGGCAGAAAGCAACAGTCTTTACGGCTATATCTAGCAGAAGCAGAGATGACGCGGAGCTGTTGTGCTGTAAACTAACCTAAATGCATAGGGTATGTCATGTTTTTATGATTCGCAAACTTAGTTGGACAATTTCATACTAGTCAACTAACTAACTTTTTACATAATGTTATATTAATAAAACACAAGCAAACAGATTCAACTCTGAAATTGCAGTTTATTATTGAGTCAACAAGAATTTACAAACAATGCGAAATCTACGTTAATTACAATGTTCTTTTACAGAACTCGGCATAACATATAGCGGTCTTGCCTCTTGGATGCGCGCGCATCCGGTATTGTTTGTATACAAGAAACCTGTGTATAGTCTGTTTTTAATAAAATATCTTGCTTTTTTAAAATATATTTTTCACAAGAAAGTAACACAAATAAATACTTAGAATATTGCCAAAAACAATTGACACTGCACATTTTGTTAAATATTTTCTAAGTACAAATTCAGTGAAGTGCCTCAGGGATATGACACGATGCTTAGTGTACAATAGAAATAGGCTAAGACATTATTTTATGATACATTTTTTTATATTTTTGTATTCATTATAATGAAAATACCAAAGTATTGTGAAAAGATTTTAATATTTCATTTCCTTTAAAAAAGTCTGGGGGACTAAAATATTACTGAATCCCAGGAATGACCCAAAACACACTGAATTCAGTACAGACTACAGAAGTCAGTCATTGAAAACAACATATCTGTCCTCTAAGAACCCCAAATGTAAATTAGCATAATCAGGAGCCATGGTAACCACCATGACCATGCCCTCAATCTGTTGTCGGAAGGCAATCATCCTCAACACTCAAATCAAGGAAATGTTCTAGAGCCAATAGACCTTCATTGGTGTGGAATAAGTGTACAGCGAGGTTACATCCATAGTTGGCAGTATTACATCTTGCTGGACATTTTGTATCGTTGTTAAACATTGCAGAAAATCTGAAGTCTTTCAGATCGCTTGTGGGAGGGATGTGACGAACGGTCTCAGAACAAAATCAACGTAATTCCAGAGTGGTTCACTTAAGACTATGGTTTCCTGCTACTGGTGGATTAGCCAAACTCTTATGTACCTTGGGTGGAATATAAAGACTGGAATATAACGATTAAACCGATATTGCATCTCTTGATCAGAACTCAGTAGATGAGCATGTGCTTCCTGAAGAAACAACTCAATCTCTCTTTGGACCTGAGCAGTAGGATCTGCAGTCAATTAAATGTAATCTACAAATCATTAGAGACCACAAATAAATATCTCATAGGGATTTCCAATACTAATTGTGCTTGTATTAATTTGAAGTGCTAGTTTGAGTGTGTTTAGTCTAATCAGGTGATTTAAGTCCATTAACTCTCTCTCTGACTGACTCTCTCATCAGTGCACTGAACTAGAGCTGATTGAGACACACACAGAGATTTAGTGTGGATTTATTTATCTTTCTGTTAATTATTCTCATCTCAAACAGGACAAACACACAGAACAACTCCTGGTGAAGCGACTGAGATCCACGAGACACTGTTATAAAGATGGCGTTGATTAAAGAGGAGAGTGAAGACCTGACGATTGAAGAAACATTCAAAGTGAAACAAGAAGAAACTGAGGAAACAATCAGGTTGGTTTCATTCTCACAGCCTTACTCAGCCATTTAAATTGTGTTCTAGTAGATCTCACGGCCTGAGAAAATGTTTGCTTGAAAAATGATCAATGTGCAGATGGGTTTTAGCAACATAAACGGTATATTGACCGACACTGAAGGTCTTGCTCGGTGGTTGAAAGGTCCATTGGCCGGTTTGAATAAGTCCGATGGCACAGTACTGTACAACTCTGCTGGAGCTGTTGGTGTCGTGTGCAAACAGACAGAAGTCTAATGATAACCCTTTTCGTGGTCTTCACAATATTATGAAAAATTCCATTGAATTTGAAGGAAACCGTAAGATATGCACGTTTCATTTTTAAAATGTTTTGTCTGTGATGCGTTGAGTCAGACAATTATTTACAGTGCAAAAAAATATGGCCTATCTGTTTCCATTAAAATACATCCTAAATTGTTTACCTCATAGCTGACATTGCATTCTGAGATAAAAACATGGGATGTCCCAAAAAAATTTGTGTCTCAATAGTGATAAGACTGAGATTTTGCTCATTGGCACCTCTTGTCAGCTTCGTAAAGCTGGCTCACTAATTTTAAACATTGATGGGTCTGATTTGGAGGCACAAACTAAATTAAAAAATGTAGGAGTGATATTTCTAGTTTGACCTTTGACTCGTGCGGTACATTGTTAAGAACTCCTTTTTTCATCTGAGAAATATTGCTAGACTCCGCTCTATGTTATCCCGCTCGGTGACTGAAAGGCTTATTAATTCCTTTGTTTTTTCCCGCATTGATTATTGCAATGCACTTCTTGCTGGGGTTCCTAAAACCACACTTAACAAACTTCAATGTGTTCAAAATTCTGCTGCTAGGATCTTGACTGGAATCGGGAGAAATGAACATATTACACCGATTTTAAAGTCTCTGCACTGGCTCCCGGTCAGGTTCCGAGTCGATTTTAAAATCCTTATGCTCACATATAAGCAGTGTTGGGGGGTACGAGTTACAAAATAACGGATTACAGTAACGATATTACTTTTTTGGGTAACGAAGTAAAGTAACGCATTACACTAAAAATATCAGTAACTATACTACTTTACTAGACTATAGGAACGCGCTTTCCTGCGTTACCCCAAGCCGTGTTTTCATGTGTGTAAAGCTCTGATCTGTCGAAGTGGTGCGTGCATGCCTGTGTGTGTGTGCTTGCCTGGGCACCGTTGCCATAGAGATCGATTTGAGTGACGTAGCTGCTGGTGCGAAGGACAGAGAGGAATGGAGATGGAGACGGAGACGCGAGTTTCGGCCAGTGGCGATATTCACATTACTTTCAGTTTATTGCTCGAAAGGACAAAAATATTTGCCAGAAATTCACTCTATGCCCTGGCAGGCAAGTACTGGCCATCGGGACTACCGGGAGATTCACGGCTTTTTGGGCCGATCCGATTGCATCTAAAACTTTTTTGTTCGTTTGTCTTAACGGCTCATAAAACTCATACATCGGCGGCCCATTCGTTTTGTTTTGCTTAATTGGCGGCGCTGGGTAAGTGCCGGTGTAATGCATTGGTTAAAAAAAGTCAGCGTTAGTTTTTTTCTGACAGACCGGCCCATGAAACACGTAGATTGGCCCATTGGTTATTTTCTTGATTGACACTGGACTGGCCCAATCACATCTTTAAATGCCTCCCCCTTTGGGCTTTGAGCGAGCGTGCAGTGTCAGTGTATCTGTCAAAATCTCTTATATACGGTCTATGGTCAAAATACAGATGGAGAAGAAAGTTTCAGTTTTGCAGTTTCCGTCAAAATAAAATATAATGTTTATCTCTGTCCAGCCCTGATCATGTGTCTACCACCACGGACATAATCCTGTTGTTTGTAGATTTTACAGTGAGGCATATTTCTTTGTGCAGACAGGGATATTGTTATTTTATATGGTTTTACATGCCATTTTTATCGGCTACATTTATAAACACTATGCGGACATGCAGGCTAAATGATGATAGGGCTATGATGTTGGTCCATGTATCTACACGGTAAATTAAGAAACGGGAAAGTAAAGTAATAAGTAGTGAAGTTACTTTTCAAATGCAGTAACTAGTAAAGTAATCTCATTACAATTTACAGAAGTAACTAGTAACTAGTTACTTTTTTTGAGTAACTACCCCCAACACTGCATATAAGGCACTGCATGGCCTGGCCCCCGGGTATCTGTCTGCACTGTTAACTCTATACTAAGGGGTTGCACGACTACTGATTTCTGCTAGTCGGTTTCTTATCAAAACAATACTCGAGTTACTCGACTACTCGTGGTTCATGCTACTGTAAATGAAAAGACATGAAATAGTTCTTATCAATAAATGTTTATTAATTTCATAGCCTAATGCAAAAACATTATAATTATGACATGTAACAGAGAAATGTACGTGTTAAAAGAAAAATTCATAGAAAGTAACGGCTAACGCAATAATTACGCGTCATTCAAAAATTATAAACCGTTTGATAAAACAAATTAAAACTTCAGTAAAACGGTTTAAACGGTTCATTTTTAAACATTAGTAAAACAGTTAAAACAGTTCATTTAATCACAGAGTACATTTCATTTAATCATTTTATATTTACCAAATTATCAACAGTAATAACAAGAAGTATCTTACTTCAATTGTCTTGAAAGTTTATAGACTAACACAAGTCATCGGTCACTATTGTCCTCTCGCCACCACACGCAGTCTTTGGTCGAGCTCGTGGATCGCTGGTTTGCATATAGAAATACAAGCGCATCGACGTGAGAGGGATGCAGGCTTGATCTTTGCCTTGTGACGGTGTTGCCGGCCAAGGAAAAAACTCTTTCACTTGGTGTACTGGTGGCAGGGACAGCAAGAAACGATTTAGCCAGCTTGGATAGCCGAGGAAACCGGCGTTCATTACATGCACCATCCGAGAGGATTCCCCATGGTGGGAATGTCAGGCATCTGAAAATAATCTTGAATCTCATCTTCACTGGTAGTTGGCTGCTTTGAGCGTGGTTCATGGTGGTTGCATAGCAACCGAAAGACGCCACGGGGGCAGAAGAAGGAGGAGACAGTGGCACAGCCGCGCTTTTCACTCATTTTTAGACGCATATGTGAACGGCCCCTTACAGAGTTGGCAAATTACAATATTTCTGTCATCCTTGATGAAATACTTCCACACATCTGATGTGTGGTGTCTGTTGGTGACGTTCGCTATTTTCAATTCATTTATGGATTTTGCACGCTCGAGTAGTCGATTGTTTTCGACAGCTCCGAGTAGTGGTTGAAGTAGTCGATCTCTCGACTACTCGACTAGTCCGTGCAACCCCCTACTCTATACACACCCCTGCGCGTCACTTACGCTCTTCACAAGCTGGTCTATTGGCAGTCCCACAGACTCGATTGCGCACTGTAGGGGACAGGGCTTTCTCATCCTATGCTCCTAGGCTTTGGAATGCACTCCCTCCAAATATCAGAGATGCACAGACTCTAAGTAATTTTAAAACTGATTTAAAAACTCATTTTTTTAGGTTAGCTTTTATTTGATTTTTTTTGCTTTTATTTATTTTTTTCTTGTGTGTGTTGTATTTTCATTTGTCTGTTCTATTATGTAAAGCACCTTGAGAAGCTGCTTTAAAGGCGCTATATAAAAATAGTTATTATTATTATTATTAAGTTGATGTTTAAAACGATTAAAAAATACAATACAAAATACAAACTGTTCTCTGAAAACTTTCTCTGAACAGTATTTTATACAATTTTGATTTAATCTAAAAACATGACAAGGATACCGAATGTTTTTCTTTTTTGCATTGCAATGCTACGTCACAAATGGCATTAATGGTATAGTCATATTTTCCTAATATCTTGTATCGTTAAACATGGCTTCACGTGGATAGGAATATGCAAATGGAAATAATGAGGCAGATGAGGATAGTCATTGTGAAACTAGGCGTTTTAAGCACCATATATTTATTCAGGGTTATTTCGGGGTGGAGATGCATGTTGAAATTTTATTTATATAGCGCCTTTCCCTAGCTCAAGGTCTATTTACATTGTATATCACAATACATTTACACACACACACACACACACACACTGTAATGCATCATTACACACATTGCAAACACATAACACATATAGCCACATTATCCAAAGTACATGTTAAATAGTTATGTTTATGTGAGTCTTGAAGGTAGTAGCCTTAGATGGGAAAGTGAATTCCATAATTGAGGAGCATTAACACTAAATGACCTCATGACCACATGAGTTTTGAACATACTGTAATCTTGCAATACGTTTTTTTTTGGGCAGACCAAGAAATAGAGCATTACAATAATCTAGACGTGATGTGATTAGCTGATTCTGAAACCTTAATTCATGCATTAGAGTGAGAGAAGAATATTTGGTTGCCATATTCGACTTTAATGGCAACCAAATATTCCAATGTTCAAAGAAGGTTCATATGAGGTTCATATGTCTCAATGCAGCCTCAAAAGCTCTACACGATCCCAGTCGAGAAATAAGGGGTCTTATCCCAGCGAAACAATCTGTAATTTTCACACACAAAAAAAAAATTATATGCTTTTAACCACAAATGCCCATTGTGTACCATCTCTGAGATGCGGTACGCATTGCGTCATCACGTTGGAAAGGTCACGCGTTATTTGTCTGTGTACTCCGGTTCAAAAGGTAGGGAAGGGCAAAAAACTCCACATCTCATTTTCTCCTCCAACTCAAATTTTTTTTTTTTTCGTGACCTTTCCAACGTGATGATGTAATGCGTGGTGCATCTCAGAGATGGTACAAGACGGGCATTTGTGGTTAAAAAGTATGGGTTTTTTTAAGAAAATGACCAATCGTTTCGCTGGATAAGACCCTTATTTCTGGACTGGGATTGTGTAGAGCATTTGAAGCTGCATTGAATTTGATGAGCAAAGCCAGGTGCACACAATGTTTTTGCCAATGATTTGGCCGTCTGAGACAAATTTTGCAAATCCTAAAAGATTCGTCTGATCCTTGACTAAAATTTGAAGTCTTTGATCGTTAGTTTGATATGTTCACCGACAGCACTAACAAGCACTTAAAACATGTTAAATATGTTTCTGAATACTGAAAGCTGGAGGGCGCCCTCGCGAAGAAAGTACAAATATATGTCTCTCAGAAGTAAAGTAACTTATGATGTTACAGGAAATCCCTGACACAGCTGAATAAAAAGATGAAGATGTATTAAATCTGAAGACTATAAACACAAAACTGCGACTATATGGTTTATCTGTGTTCTTCAAGCCATCTCGGGTATTTTCATATGAATAAATTATATTAGGCAATACTAATCAACATAGCATTATGTATATAGAATACTTCAAAATAATATATTGTCTGCCTCATTCTGTAATAAGAAGCCATTTCAGATCCCAAATAGAAGATATATTTCAAAATGCACATCGTAATTGACTCAAACTCACAGCGCTTGCAAAGACCATTTACTCTATGAAACTTTGTTTAGTTCAATAGAAACACCTACGTTTGAGCAGATATTCACGGACACAATATTTTACAGTAAAACCTGGTCTAAACATTCTAATATTCATCAAGTTAGTGTAAACACTCATCACTTTTATATGGTACTGTTTTATATTATAGAGGATAAAAACATCCTCATGTCGTACATTTATATTTATTTAGCATCGAAAGGTGCCTACCTAACTATATTTTATATTTCAACATGTTTCCATACATTTTACTAGTTGGTCTATTGCCAGACTAAAATGTGTGAAATGTGTTCAAGTTTGTTTAACAATAACACGTTAACTAATGTAAGTGATCAAGCTGAGACAAGTAACTTATTCTCAATGGTGTTCTTCTGGTGTGGCAAGTGTTCGCTGAGTTTCGGTTCATCTTTGAAATGCGTTTCAGAAAGTTGTTCACAGAGACTGAGACTTCTTTCGCAGAAAGCACATCCTGATTATTTTATTTTAAAAAGCACAAAGTTTTGTTGTTATTGTGAGTCTACACAAATAAAAATAGACCCTTTACAGTTTTGGAGTATTTATGACAATTTTTTTTCATGAAAAAATGCAAGTGATCGTGCCGACGCCTCCGTCGACCCCAGGGGGTTAATCGACCGTCAATAAGTTGTTGATTAAATTATTATCAACAATTACTTGATCGGCGATTAATTGTTAGCATCCCCGATTGAGATCAGTCTGTAATTAACTATATCTCCTGGGTCAAATTGCTTTTTGGAAATAAAGTGTTTAACTGCCAGCTTACAGGTTTTTGGGACATGTCCTAAAGAAATTTCAGTTAGCGGTATTGTGAAGAGCAGCGGTTCTAAACTGTGGCCCTCGAGGTCACCTTTTCTGCAGAGTTTAGCTCCAATCTTGATAAAACTCACCTGCCTTTAGCTTTCAATAATACGCAAGACCTTGATTATCTTGAACAGGTGTGTTTTATTAGGGTCGGAGCTAAACTCTGCAGGAAAGGGCCAGAGTTGAGAACTTCAGAAACTTCCGGCAGGTGTATTGAGGACACATGGCCTCCAAAGCAGGTTTGGACATCTTTGGTTTAGAATCTAGCATACAGTACGTGTTGTTGGTTTTGATATATTACTTAGTTAAATGTTTTGATGTCTGTTGTATTGTGCAATTAAACTGGAGTTAACTTTTATTTGTTTGTTTTTCCACCTTAGACCTAATGGCAATGAAAGAGGAGAAAGAAGTACTCAATGAAATTGAAGAGAAAGATCAATATGAGAATCCTGATGATTTCATAACTGGAGAAAAATCTTTTAGGTTGTTCAAAGACTGCAAAAGACTTCCACACGAAGAAAATCCCATAAGGCAGGAACTAGACGATATTTCACTTGCTTTCGGTTTGGAAAGAATTTTAATCAACAAGGAAACCTTAAAGTCCACATGAGAGTTCACACTGGAGAGAAGCCTTTTACCTGCCAACAATGTGGAAAAAGTTTCACTCAAAAAGGAATTTTAACAGGCACATGAGAATTCACACTGGAGAAAAACCTTACACATGCCAACAGTGTGGAGACAGTTTTGCTCAACATGGAAACCTTAAAGTCCACATGAGATTGCACACTGGAGAGAACCCTTACACATGTCATCAGTGTGGAAAGAGATTTGCTCAGCTTGGAAACCTTAAAGTCCACATGAGAATTCACACTGGGGAGACCCCTTTCACCTGCCAACAGTGTGGAAAAAGTTTCACTCGTAAAATAAGTCTTGACAGGCACATACGAATTCACACTGGAGAAAAGCCTCACACATGTCCTCAGTGTGGAGCAAGTTTCACTCTGAAAGGAAACTTTATCAGGCACATGAGAATTCACACAGGAGAAAAGCCTTTCACATGTCATCAGTGTGGAGACAGTTTTACTCAACATGGAAACCTTAACATTCACATGAGAATTCACACTGGAGAAAGCCCTTATACTGTACACCCTCCAATGTGGAAAGAGATTGCTCAACATGGAAACCTTACTGTCCACATGAAAATTCACACCGGGGAGACCCCTTTTACGTGCCCACAGTGTGGAAAAAGTTTCACTCGTAAAATAAGTCTTGTCAGGCACATAAGAATTCACCCGGGAGAAAAGCCTTACACCATGCCCTCAGTGTGGAAAAAGTTTCCACCAACATGGAAACCTTACAGTCCACATGAGAGTTCACACTAGAAAGTGTCCCCTTCACCTGCCAACAGTGTGGACAAAGTTTCAATCATAAAGGAAGCCTTAACAGGCACATGAGAATTCACACTGGAGAAAAGCCTTACACATGCCAGCAGTGTGGAGAGAGTTTTTCTCAACGTGTACCCCTTAAAGTCCACATGAGAATTCACACTGGAGAGAACCCTTACAAATGCCGACAGTGTGGAGAGAGTTTTGCTCAACGGGGAAACCTTAAAGTCCATATGAGGGTTCACAATGGAGAGAGTCCCTTCACCTGCCAACAGTGTGGAAGAAGTTTCAACAGAAAAGGACATCTTAACTACCACATGAGAATTCACACTGGGGAGAAGCCTTATACATGCCAACAGTGTGGAAAAAGTTTCACTCATAAAGGAAGCCTTAACTGGCACATGAAAATTCACACGGGAGAAAAGCCTTTCACCTGCCAACAAAGGTGTGGAAGAAGTTTCGTTTGAAAAGGAAACTTTAACAGGCACATTAGAATTCCACACCAGATAATTTAAGCCTTACACCTGCCAACCAGTGTTGAGAGAGTTTTACTCAACATGGAAACCTTAGAGACCACATGAGAATTCACAACAAATAGAGCCATTACACATGCCCTCAGTGTGGAATACGTTTTTGTCAAATAAAATAAATAAGTTCCTTAACAGGCACGAGAAAATATTTTAACCGAAAAGGAAACCCTAATGCTGCGTTCAGTTCAAACACGAATAGAGCGTCTGGCGTGAGTGATTTCCATGTTAAGTCAATGTAAACATGCGTTTACGGGCGTCTGGAGGTCCTGCGACGCGAATGCGGATTTCGCCTCGGTTTGGATTCAAAATGTTCAGGCGTCCAACTAGACACGAATTTGACGCTCTATTTGCGTTTTGTGTGAAAGCAGCATAAGTACCACATTATGATTCACTCGAGAGAACCATTTTAAATGTCATCAGTTTGGAATGAGTTTTCATTTTGCAACATCGATGCTGGCATTGAACTTAATTGGATTAACATTAAACCAATTCTAACTGAATACATTGATGTCTTGTGTAGAAATGAATTGTCTCCAAAGAGTTTCCATAGTTGATTCTGCACCTTTCTTCTTTATCTCTGTGAACCTGCTTTGATGCAATCCATATTGTAGAAAGCTTTAAAGAAATAAAGGTGACTTGACGACAGTTCACACTGGAGAGAATTATTTCACCAGTTCTCAAGACCTTGATATACTAAGTTCTTTTTCATTCTTCCCTTAGGGGTAAAAGAAGTTGGAAATACCTGAGCAGGGCCACTCATGCGACTGGGAGTTGCATTTAGATAAATATGTAAACATGTGCAGCATGAATTCCCTTAATTCCCCGCACTGTACAGTCGAAGGGCATTTGTTTATTTTATATAAATTATTCTATTAATCTTCAGAAATGATATACCATTTGAAAGATGAAAAACTTAAGATAAGATTCAATCTCAGAAGTTGGTTATTCAATCAATACCCTTATTATACAAGTAATACTTTGAAGGAGGTTTTTGGACAAGAGACGTTCCCCCAGTTTCACAGACATGGATTATTTCTCATCCCAGACTAAAATGCACGTTTGCGCTGTTTTAAATGAAAGCAACTTGCACTGACATATCTTAAAATATGTCAGTACCATTGTTTTGTCTCAAGATGCACACCAGTAATGTTTTTTTTCTTCTAAGGCATGTTTTAAAAAGCTGTTGAATCTAAGCCCTGTCTGTAAAACCGGGCCCTAATTTTCTAGCACGGGGTGATTAATCCTTTTCCTGGAGATCTACCTATCTGCGGAGTTCAGATTAAGGGTATGTTTACATGACAACAATGTACTAAAAACTAATGACAACGTTGTCAAAGCAATCATCGTTCAGACGGATCTGCAAACACGACTAAAAATGCTTTATTATGAATGCCAGGCCAGTAGTTGGCGATATCATTCTGTAAAGAGAAACCCCACGGCTTTAGACTGAGCACTAATGTGCATGACACCACCATTTTTACAAATTCACGTTTTGGTTGTTTACATGTAGACTGTAAAGGTATAGTTTTTAGAACCTTGCACTTTGAAATCCGTTTTCAAAAGCTAAAAAGTTTTCCATTTTTCATTGAAAATTATGTGTTAATGGCCCCTAAAGCCTGCTCCAACACATCTTTCTGTAATTATCAAGTGCTCCTGAAGATCATAATGAGCGGTTTCAGTTAGTTTTGATCAGGGTTGGAGCTGAACTTTGCAGGATGGTAGATCTCCAGGGACAGGATTTGGTGTCCCTGTTTTAGTGTCTCTGCAATCAGATTATTTTAAACCGTAGCCTTTAGGGCTGTTGGAACGAATTCCGAAATTCGAATATAATTCGAATATTAAAAAAATCAATACTATTCGAATGCTGAAGTTACTATTCGAATATTGCTTTTTTTAAATTAATTTTTTATTATATGATATCTTGCCTTTCTCGCCAACTTGGCTTACACAGGCATGTGAAAATGAAATGCTTTTGTTTCGTCTGATAAACAATAAAAAAAATGTAATCATAACACAATTGTGCGCGTTATCCACGCTGCATCGTCATAACAATACTGTCAATAATGGCGGCGAGGACTGTCTCCACGGAAACGGAGATCACCACTCCTGACAATTTGAGAAGCGATGTGTGGAAGGTGTTTGGATTTCAAATCATAAATGGGAAAATGAAATCACAAATAAAGTCTGAATGAAATATCACTCCTCAACTTGCAACCTTACTGTGCGTTCACACCGGACGCGAATAGCGCGTCAAATTCGCGCCTGCCGCGTCTAGTTATACACTTGACCACTTTTGTGTCCCATTCGCGCCTCAAGAGCTAACGCGTCTTTGCATTGACTAGAAATCACTCGCGCCTGACGCGCTATTCGCGTCCGGTGTGAACGCACCATTAGGGCACATCTGACAACGCTACACCATGACAAGCTATAGGCGATCTGTCCAAGGAACCGCTGCTAAAACAGGCAAGAATGACTTATTTTCTTCTCTTCATCACGGGGCTTACCAGCTGTCCTGCTGTCCTAGCCGCGCAACAATCACACAACATCAGACAACTGATCAGTGGAAAAATGTCCATTAAAGTTGCCAAATTAAAGTCATTGATTTTGTTCCGCTGTTTTATTGTTAATAAAAAAAACGCGATCACCCGTTTCTAAATGTTTATTGTAATGTTAGCTGTCCCCTCTAGTGGACAGAACGTGTAACAACAACCAAATGCTATAGTGGCATTGACGATCCATAAGCCTGTGTAATGTCGCAAATATTAATAATAGGATGAATTTGAGCATTTAATATTCGAATATTATTCGAATATTAAATAAAATAAGGAATGGAATTCGAATAGTATTATAGAGGAAGATTGACAGCCCTAGTAGCCTTTGAATTGGGAAGCACCTATAGTCTTAGAGCTGAACCTGTCAGGAAGCAGACAGACTGGCTAAACCGACTGTCTGCTAGCTGTCTTGCATCACAGAATTCAGATAAACCGATGGATGAATGATCCTCCTGTAAAATATGTGGCTGCAGATAACAGTAGGTTTCCAATGGGTGTACTTCTGACTATGGGCTGGTTTTGCCATTTCCTGTTGTAACTACACTTGGGGCAAAACTGGTTGAACGTCACATATGTACTCATCTGGTGTAGCTGCACATCAGACTTTGACTTGCAAATTGGAATTGTGGCAAAAAGTTCACACAGGTAGGTTCCTCCAATTTAACTCCAGGTGAGGTCTTTTGGGTTTCAGGTGTTGAAACAGTACTCTGAACTGTTCAATGTGAGTGTCTCACCTTGTGGTTTTGTTGTACACCCAGATACGTCCTACCTTGGTGCCAGTCCTGATGACAAAGTGTATGCCTGTTTTCATTGCCCTAGTTTGCTTTACACCCTTGAGCCTGGCCAGATGTCTCCCCCTCGTACATGAGAAACCTCATAAAATATGCTAGTGGTCACTCTAGGCTTCCACATTTCCTTCCACGGTGGACACTCTGATTGCTCCTCTATTATAGCTGCCAATTCCTGTGTGACACCTGTGTGAAACTGCAGGTGGGATGAAGTACAAGCTCTTTGGAAAATGTAGAATCATCAATAGGGCAATTTGGGAACACAGGAGCATCTGAGTGTTTCATGTTGTTTGATCACAAGAGGGCAGCACAGGACCAAATCTGGAGTCCACCAAAGACAAGGGCATCATGTAACGAGCCCGGATTGCTAATGTACATATCTATAAATGCGGCTTTGGCATCACAGGAGCCCTGCAGTATGATTAAAAAAGTTTCCTGTTTATGTAACATTTTAAGAAATGCTGGCTCCATCTCCTCTGGTTTTGCGAAATGAATAACTTTGTGGAGAATGGTCATCATTTCCTCCACAACATTGTGGACGGTCCTGCAAACAGTTGCAAGTGGCATGTTGAAGGTGTCTGAAGTGACCCTTGTAGGACGCTCCACAGGCAAGCCAGTAAACTGTGACCAGCACTTCAACTTCATGGCTCTATCAATGGGCTTTTGGATGGGGCAACACCTGGACCAGCATGTTGATGCTGTTTCTGGAGAGCCTGAAGGCTGGTTTTAAATTTTCTCCAGAAAAAAACTTGACCAGGGAAAGGGACTTTTTTCCCTGTAAAAAAACAATAATAATTTTAGGATCTCTCTCTCTCTATCTCTCTCTTTCTCTCTCTCTCTCTCTCTCTCTCTCTGTGTATGAAAGCGAGAGAAAAATAAATTCATAAAACCAGTTGATTTATTGTGCATACAAAATAGTTTTATATAATTAATAAATTACGTAAATAAAAATATTTTTTGTGCTGCAAATTATAACTTCACACTATTATTGATACTATATATTGACCTATGACATCCTAAAACTTTCTTTTTTTTCTGTATGTAAATTTCTTTCCAGTTAAATTTTGTATGCACTATACAGGACTTTTATTTTGGTCTGGTGGTGTGATGTCATAAGGCTGCGCCGCACTCCAGTGTCTGATTTGGCTGAAGAAAGGTTTGTGTTTTAACTAAGATTAATAAATGCTGTAGAACTATTGTTAATTCTTAGTTCTTGTTAACTAATGTAAACTTGTGAATTCTTATTGCAATGTTACCTTATTTCATTTATTTTACACCCCTTGTTAAACTGTAAAATAGACTGAATGCTTTGTATGATTTAAACCCTTTAAATGCTTAATATTCATTTCAACATTTACTAATACATTATTAAAATCAATTATTTTTTAACATTAGTTATGGAGCCTTCACGTGCTATGGAAAAGATGATATTTTCCACTTGTGAACTGGTATTTACCAGTGTGTTGTGTTCAAGTGCTTTTGTTGTCGTAATGTAGGGAAAAGATGGACTCAGATCCAGACCTGTTATTTGGCTAAAACAGTTGTAGATTGCTTAAGTCATCTGCTACAGCAAGAAGATGATTTATCAAAACTCAAACGGTAAATAATACCGGTTTTCTATTATATATCATTTTAATTATTGGGCAAATTGGCGCCCCTGCTTGTGAGAAGGTGCCGTCTGCCGTGCACAGAAGCTATGTAAAGGGGGTCTCCAACACGTCGCTCGCTAACAACCAGTAGCCTAACGTTAGCTGATTGGAGGTAGCTCGCCAATTAAGTTTGCTTTATATGTTCACATATCGCGTCTTTTGCGCGCTCAAGTTCGGAAAGCGCGCTCATTTTTTCCAGGGCAGCCAGATGAAAAAAATCTAAACTTTTCAGTATGGGGGTGCACCCAAACACCGTGGGTGTTTTTCTCTTCTCTGTAAATAAATCTTGTTGCAGAGCTTCAGCAAGCATTTTTCGGTGCTGGAAATCCATTAGCTACTAAAACTTCTTTGTGCTTGTGGAGAGCGCAGTGCATCGTTGCATAGCAACGACAGACGCAATGGGAAAATCGGACCAAATTTTACTATTAATAATAAAAGATAACCTAATGCGCATTGTAAATGTCAGTGATATATCTTTTTTGACTCATTATTTTTATAAAAAAATTTAAAAATTAAAAATTATTTAAGGGGGTCTTTTATTCGAAGGGGGTTTCGCCCAGGGTGTAATTCAATGTAGAACCGCCACTGCACATGAGGGGGTGTTCATGTGCATTTTCCACGTCGGCTTTTGGTATTTACCATAATTACCATAAGACGTGAAGGCTCCATTAATGCACTGTGAACTAACATGAACAAACAATGAACGACTGTATTTTTACTAACATTAACAAAGATGAATAAATACAGTAATAAATGTATTGCTCATGTTAGTTAATACATTAATTAATGTTAAAAAGAGACCTTATTGTAAAGTGTTACCAATAATATTGAATGTAACTTTTTAATGCATTAATCAAACATAAGCACATGAGTAACAGAAATGGTGCGTCTCATTTCTCTCCCTGTATCATGAATCAGTTTATCATAAACATGAATTCGGTCAATGGAAAGGTAGTGAGAGAAACAGAACTTTTCATAACTTAAAGGGATAGTTCACCCAAAATTCTGTCATAATTTACTCACCCTCAAGTTGTTTCAAACCTGTATGAGTTTCTTTCCTCTGTTGAACACAAAAGAAGATATTTTGAAGAATATTGGGTGAACAGACAGTTGCTGGACCCCATTGACTTCCATAGTAGGAAAAAAAGATACTATGGAAGTCAATGGGGTCCAGCAACTGTCTGGTCACCGACATTCTTCAAAATATCTTCTTTTGTGTTCAACAGAAGAAAGAAACTCATACAGGTTTGAAACAACTTGAGGGTGAGTAAATTATGACAGAATTTTCATTTTTGGGTGAACTATCCCTTTAAGAGTTAAAGGTTGTATCAACGATTGTGGGTGACGTCACTTCTGTTTGTGTTTGAAGCGAGATCCTAAACAAACCAAGTTAGCTCGCCCCTCCCTCCCGTTTCGTGCATCATGAAAAAAACCGATCATGCACGCGAGCTACCCAAGTTTAGTCGAGGTTCGCTCATATTATTTCAAGAAGGATATTGTCACACACAGTTCACATCCAAACAAGTCAGCACTAGCAGCTACTCACCTGTCCAGAAGAAACAGTGCAACCTCGGCGTCGATTTATTTATTTTTTTACTTGAATTTCTTTCCACCGTTCAAAAGCCTTCCCGATAACTATACGTGTCTTGGAATAAACACAATGGTATTCCCTCGCCCCTAATCCTCCTCCTCTTGGGGATTGACTCAGCCATGTTCAATTTCTCTTGTTGGTAGACGCTGGCTTCTTC